>CP119842.1:520000-727397 GCA_033953505.1 Leishmania tarentolae
GCAGAAAAGACCATTCTCCTAATCCTCCTCCTCCCCCCCCCCCCCTCCCCGGCACACCCTGCATAACAACTTCTACGCCAGGTGCCTGCAGTTGTTGGTTTATGTGTGCATACGTACTATATTCTCCTACCCCCCCCCAATGACACTTCCTGCGTCGGTCTCCTTCTGTGTCTGATGGGGCACCCCCGCCTTTATGAGCGCTGCTCGTGCTTGACGTTCTTCCGCTAGCGCACGCCTCCATGTCGACGCCACCACCTGCCGCACTACTTCAACATTTGTCGCCTCCTCCCCTTTAAATGCTTCTCTGAGAAACTTACACACATTTACATTTATATAAGCATTCTTCGCCGTGCCCATCACGCTCTCCTATCGCACTCGATTGCCGCGGCTGGTGCCGCCGACCTGTGCTGCTGCTGCTGCTTGTCTTTCGTGCGGGATTCCCCCCTCAACTATCGGATCTGTGCGTACTGCATCCAGCGCACTGAGGTCGTCTTGCGCTACCACAGGTGTGCTAAACGGTGAGGCCGTACCATTGTCACAGCGCGCCGATTTCAGTACAACCTTTTTCTGCCTCAAAACGAAAGCTTTGCCACCGCCACCGTCGTCTACGTCATCTCTATCACCAATCGAAATCGGCAAAACGATAGCCATGTCCGCGAAGGACTGCAAGGGCGAGCCGGAGCTGCTCGCAGTGTTGAAGGAGCTCAACATTGATCTGCCTACCATCTCCCATGGGGAGATGCACACAGTAGAGGAGGCGAATAGAGAGCTGGGCCGATTTGGAACTCCTTGTATGGGTACCAAGAACATGTTCCTGAAGAGCAAGAAGGGCGAACTGGTACTGCTTACAGCGGTGCACACGACGAAGACGGACATGCGTGCGATCGAGAAGGCGGCCGGGGTCAAGAATCTCCGCTTTGCACCAGGGGAGATTCTCAGCGAAACGCTTGCCGTCGTGCAGGGATGCGTCACACCATTTGCGCTCATCAACAATATCAAGCAGCACAACATCATAGTGTTGCTCGATAAGAATCTGAAAGAGAGCCCCATCCCATTCGCGCTACACCCTTGCCGCAATGATAAGAGCTCCCTCATTATTTTTGAGCAGCTCGAGCGGTTCCTCGAGAAGATCGGGTATACGTACAAGCTGGTGGACTTTGGCGCGCCTTCGGCCGATGCTGCGGTGACGGGCGGCTCTGCTGCTCCTGCTCCTGCTGCTCCTGCTCCGAAGCCGAAGAAGGTATCCTCGGAGGCTGCTTCGGCGAAGCGTGGCGCTGCTGCTGGTGCGCCTGCGACTGCACAGTCTGGCGAGACGAAGCTCGGCATCGCGGTGAAGCGCGAGGAGAACTTCTCTGCGTGGTACATCGATGTGATCACGAAGGCGGAGATGATCGAGTACTACGACGTGTCCGGGTGCTACATTATCCGTCCCTGGGCATACTACGTGTGGAAGTGCGTGCAGCGGTTTCTTGGGGGGCAGATCGAGAAGCTTGGCGTGGAGGACTGCTACTTCCCGATGTTCGTGTCGCGCGGCTGCCTGGAGCGGGAGAAGGACCATATCGAGGGCTTTGCGCCGGAGGTTGCATGGGTGACGCGCGCTGGCGACACGGAGCTGGAGCAGCCGGTGGCTGTGCGGCCGACGAGCGAGACGGTGATGTACCCGTACTACGCGAAGTGGATTCGCTCGCACCGCGACCTGCCCGTGCGGCTGAACATGTGGAACAACGTGATCCGGTGGGAGTTCTCGCACCCGACGCCGTTCATTCGGACTCGCGAGTTCCTGTGGCAGGAGGGGCACTGCGCGTGGGCGAAGGCGGAGGAGTGCGCGAAGGAGGTGCTGGAAATCCTGGAGTGCTATGCGTCTGTGTACGAGCAGCTTCTGGCGGTGCCGGTGGTGCGCGGGCGCAAGACGGAGAAGGAGAAGTTCGCTGGCGGGGACTACACGACGACGGTGGAGACGTTCATTGAGGCTGTTGGGCGCGGGTGCCAGGGCGCGACGAGCCACAACCTGGGGCAGAACTTCGGCAAGATGTTCGACATCCGCTTCCAGGACCCGGAGAACAACGAGCAGACGCTGATCCCGTGGCAGAACAGCTGGGGGCTGTCGACGCGTGTGATCGGCGTGATGATCATGGTGCACGGTGACAACCGCGGCATGGTGATGCCGCCGCGCGTTGCGTCGACACAGGTGATCATCATCCCTGTGGGGATCACGAAGGACACGACGGAGGATGCGCGGCAGGAGCTGCTTGCAAGCTGCCGGCGGCTGGAGGGCGAGCTGCGCGAGGGCGGCGTGCGCGCGAAGTGCGACCTGCGCGACAACTACAGCCCCGGGTGGCGGTTCAACCACTGGGAAGTGAAGGGCGTGCCGCTGCGCGTGGAGCTTGGGCCGAGGGAGCTTGCGGAGCGGTCGCTTGCGGTGGCCGTGCGGCATAGCGGCGCGAGGCACTCGGTTGCGTGGGATGCGCAGACGCCGGTGGCGGTAGCTGCGCTGCTGGAGGACGTGCAGGCGCAGATGTACGCGCGCGCGAAGGCGACGATGGAGACGCATCGCGTGCGTGTGACGGAGTGGGCGGAGTTTGTGCCGACGCTGAACCGGAAGTGCTTGATTCTTGCGCCGTGGTGCGGCGCGATGGAGTGCGAGGACCAGGTGAAGAAGGACAGCGCGGAGGAGTCGAAGGCTGCGCAGGCGCAGGAGACGCGCGAGGATGCGCGTGCGCCAAGCATGGGAGCGAAGACGCTGTGCATCCCGTTTGAGCAGCCGGAGCCCGTGGAGGGCCACACGTGCATCTGCAAGGGCTGCACGAAGCCGGCGACGACGTGGGTGCTGTTTGGGCGCAGCTACTGAGCGACAGCGTTGTCGTGCGCGCACCGTAGTTGAAGTGATGCGGAGGGTGTGCGCCCACCTGCTATAACTGGTGGTGACGGGATTCAAAGACTTATTGTTTGTGATAGGGGATAGCGGACGCTCTGCTGTTGGTGATGAGGTCGAGTAAAAATGTAAGGCGGCCTGAGGACTGTGGGCACGAGGAGTAGCTTGGGGGGGGGTGGGGCCGGGGGAAGCGGATTGGCTAAAGGGCTGGATGGGCCATCGATACTCCTTCATTTTTGCTGGGATCTGCAAGAAGTCATTTGAATGCCGCGGTGAGTTTGGTGGGGCATTTTCGGTTGATGATCAGCGTTATGGAGCCCAGAATATGATTTTCCCCACATAAGGAGGGCCACCCTCCGCTGTTGCCGGTCTGACGCAGAGACAGCGAGACGTATACCGTTTTAAAGAGGCAGTGGCCTACCTCTGGGGAGGGCTGCTCAGACACAAAGGCTCCTGCGTAGGCACGGCGCATGAAACCTTGCCCACCAACCGATCCACGCGTGCACTCTCGGAGACCGATTTGTGCCGATGTATGGGTGGAGGACTGGTGGCCTGGATTTGTGCAGAGGGAGTGTGACGAACAGACACGCCTGGCGCACATGGTCGCGCAAGCAGTAAGACAGGGGGAAGGATGCGGTCATAGCGTAACACAGCAGTTGATTCCTTCAGCAGCAAGTGAGAAAGGGAGAGGTTGCTGCCTGCTCTGATGCGCGCCGCGTGCATGTAGCGCAAATGCGGATTAAGGCCTATCGTACTTGATGCGTTTTAGGATTGCATTACATTGGCGGCACTGTGCCACCACAATTGTGGTCTCACATCATGTCTTCCATGTCTTTCTGTGTCGCTCCTCAATCTGCTGTCTTGTGGTATGCCCCCGCATATTGGGGAGCGCGATCGATGCGTGTGCATGCGTGTGTGCACATTCTACTTCGCCCACGCACCTACGCAGGCACGTTGATGTGTGCGATGCATGAAAAGAGATGTGCAGGGCAAAGGCACTAGCCACGTACGCAAAGTGCCGCAGCAGCCACCAAAGTGATTTAGAGACGCATAGGCACACCGACGTCTCCATGCATCCCTTGAAGTGCTGGATCCAATCCTGTTGTGATACACGATAGCCGCCCCTACGGTTGCTGGCATGAGTGTCAGCGCGCGCGTGTGTGTGTGTATGTGCCCCACTTCTTCTTTCCGATACCCACTGGATTGTCTTATCACCCATGCCCCCCACGACGACACACCATCTCCTTCCCAGTGTCTCTGAGAGTGCGTCTGGCAGTTTTCTCCTGCACTCGCGTCGCTTGTTTGGTGGCACTCGTCACCCCACATATCCTGGTTTCCCATGTACACACTGTGCACCTACAGCATTCGTTGCGCAAGGAAGCGAAAGGAGGGTGGAGTTGTGCGTGGGCGCGCGCATGCGTAACTCGTGCTTCCTACTCTCAGCAGAAAGCGATGCTCCCGCTCTGAGTGTCAACGTCGCGGTGATGCTCACCTGACTGTTGCCTTCCCCCTCCCCCGCACCGCACAACTTTTCTGCGCGCCATCATGCCCTCTGTGCATGTACTTGATCTTTTAGTTTCCTTCCTTTCTCCCACTTTTCTCACCTCATCTCTGCTCTCATCCCACAAAGGAAGTACACGTGCTTCGGCTCGTGTGCCGCTTGTGCTGGGGTAATTGTGTGCTCCCTTCCGTTGCATCTTTTCACTATCGTGCGCACTCTGCCTGTGAATTGGGCGCTTTCGATTCTACAGTGACGGCGCCGCTGTAAAGACCTCCATCACTTTTTGAGACTGGTGACGAGAGAGGGAGAGTATCCACCCACCACTGCTCACAGACACACACACACACAGACACACACACACACACACACACACACACACACACACACACATCAAAGCGGCAATGAAACATAGCGCACAACTGAGGGCATCGCTGCTGCTGCAGCACATCTACCGGTCTTTGCCGGTGCTGCAGAAGCTCTATGCCTGCGCGACTCCGCAGCAGTTCGCGGGCGCGGCTGCAGCGGCACAACTGCGCGACAGCGCTGACGGCCCCTGTGCTGGGTCTGCCCCTTCCACCTCGTTCCCTCCAGATCCGCAAACGACAGAGGAAGGCGATCGCGTTCTTCGATTCTTCTGTGAGGAGCTGGGTATGGGCGAAGCGCCACTACGGCAGTGGCGGCACAAATTGCGGCAAAGGTCAATGCAGCGCTGGGGCGTACTGGAGACGCAGTCCTTATTGCCGTTCCGACCCACGCCATCTTTGTCTTCTTCACAGACCCCGCCCAGCATCCATGCGGCGGCTGCGAGTGACACCACCGTTCCCTGGACACGCGTTGGCTGTGCCCGCGCTACGGAGGCGTCAGTGTCATCGGCGCACCCTGCCGCTTTATCGGCGGCCGAGACCGTGGATTCTGCATCTTCGTCGTCCTTCTGGCTGCGGCCTCGATTGCAGGACGTTGCCGTCGTTCAGTCCGCCATGCAGAACCTCAAGCTCATTGTGTCGCCTCTCCTGCTCCTTTCCCCTCCTCCGGTGGTGGCTGCATCGCCGCCGTGCTCAGGTAGCACTGGCGCCAGCGCCGCTGCTCATCATGCCACCACGAGGCCCACATCGTACCAGGAGTGCAGCCGGTGGTATGCGACCCGATCTATCCCTGCTGGCATGTTTCTCATGAGTCTTCCGACAGAGGCGGTGCTCTTCGCCAACCCACCGCCAGCTACGGATCCAGTGCTGACATTCTACATGCAAGTGGAGGAGCTTGTCGGGCAGCTGGTGAGCGCCATCGAGGACGTCACGGCACCGCATCACGGCTACGCATCCTACCTGTGTGACAGCGTTGTACCGAGCCGCAACCTGCCGTTCCTCACCACCGCGGACATGCAGCAGGTCTTCAGGATGACAGCAGCTGGATCGGCTGCACAGTTATCACAGGTGCGTGCGCACGCCACTGATGTGGGTGCTGACGACGGCGGAGCCTTTGACAGCCCGGCACTTTCACTGGTGTCCTTCTTTCACGAAGATATGGCTGGTCAGCCGCTCAGTGATTACCTGCGCACGCGCCTCTCACCCCCCGAGTATGCGTGGTGGGTTAGCGTTGTCCTCTCTCACCGAACCGGCACCACGAGTCTGCTGCCCATGATTGACAAGCTGAACCACAGCCCTTTTCCGAACTGCTACTACACGATGGCCACCGAGGACACTATGTGCGGTCTTGACGTCCTTGACAACCTCCTCGCTGGCGTGCCTGGAGAGCTTCTTTACCAGCCGTACGTGCACGTCTTTGCGTTGTGCAATATTCCGGCCGGCGCAGAGCTGACCTTGTGCTACGCCTCGGCATCTGATGGGGTGTACAGGCCTGCCAGTCGGCATCAGCCCGAACCTCCACTATCCCTGCCTGCGAGGGACAAGAACGATGTGTGTCGGCGCGCCAACGCAACACCTTCAACTGCAGAAGATATGGAGGATGTGATGCGCTCTCTATTTCCTCACTCTGACATGAGCGCACTAACGGAAAGCGGTGGGGGCGTCAGCAGCAGCGGTGCCAACGTCGACCCTGCCTTTGCCTCTCAACTTCGGCGGTTGCAACACCCCGGAAGACAGGAGGTGGACACGCCGGAGGGCAAGGCAAGCTGGATGCTCCAGTGGGGCTTTGTGCCGCCGTGTGATGCCGTATACAGCGCTCAGGACTTGCGTGAAATGGCAGCGCTGATTGCCGAACGGCGCGTGGACATGCGATCGTCTCTGTTTCCGCGAGTTGAGTGAGCCATGGACGGTCACCACCATCCAGGGGTAGTGTGATGGCCGTGGATCTTGTGCCGCGGGCGTCTGTGCGCGTTCGGGCACCTCGCGCGCTCCCAGTACTCAACACACGCCGCCGGTGCTGCTCATGTCTGTGCCTACTCAAGTGCACTGCATCCCAGGAGGACATGAGGTACTTTAGTTTCTTTGTTCGTCTCTATGGGGGGAGTTGGGGAAGGGTCATTTTCGACACAAAATTTGCCTCTCCCCCCCTCCTTCCCTGCCCCCTTTTCCGCCTCTCGGCATCTTCACACATGATACATCAGCACTACCTAACAGCCGATCAAGTAATGTATATGAGGCTCCTTCAACGCGGAAGGTGGAACGCGAAGGCATAGTATGAGAGGCACCTCAGCGCCCATCTATCCTTTCTGCCGAAACCCTTCTACCGCTGCTGCTCCCTGCCTGCACCAAATCTGCACATTTTGTGCACATTGCTCAGCAATACTATTGGATTCCTTCCTTTTCCCTGAGCACACCGCGCCAGCAGCTACATCGGGGAGCGTCTCTCTCGGTGCTTACACGTCTGCATGTATGTCTTGCAACATGCAAACCTTCGCCCCCCTTGCTCATCTCTCTCTGCATGAAATCACGACCCACCTCCTCCCCCCCTCCCCCCCCCCCCCAGTCCACACGGCACTCATGCACACCCCACTGCTCACACAGCCACATAGGCACTTACAGTAAACATCCCTGTGCGCGTGTGAATCGAGAGACTGGGAAGGTGACGCACCGCTCACCTCGGCTGCTGCTGTAGTGGCGCCGCCCTCATCCTTTTGTTGTGTGCTTCGCCTCTCCTCTTCGTCTTTGGGAAACGTTTCTGGTTCAGTGTCACACTGCAGGCAAACGCCGGCCTCTCGGAGTGTGTGGTAGGCGTCGGTGTGTGCCTGTGTGTGCGATTACCATAGTGTACGCCGAGAAAGGGGAGAGATACGCGAGAAAGAGAGCAAGGAACGAAGGAAGAGAGGGGTGTGGCATACTGGGTGGTCGCTTCCAGCACCCCTCCCCTTTCTCACATATGATGTACCTTCCCACCTACACACCCACGCAGGAAGAGCTGCGCGTACGCAGAGGAAGACGGCAACCACGTGCTTGATTCCATTCAATTGATTAGCTGCCAAGGGGCCATATCGAACTTCTCGTTCCTTTTTTTGTTTCCCTGTGTGTGTGCAGCAGGTATACTCTCAGACCTGTCTGGTGGCATCGTTGTTGCTTGTCCTCCTCGTTTGCTCTCTCTTCTGGCTCTCGCCTCACTTCCCTCTTCTTACATTATGGCACCCCCTATCGCTGATTTCTCATGGCATTTGCGTCCATATCTTCGGCCTGCTACTCTGTTATCTTTCATTGTCTGCTGGAAGCCCCCCCCCCCCCAAATCTGTCCTCGACATGTTTTTTCTCTCTCCCTATTCTTTTCATTCCCTTCCGCGTGTGCGTGTATGGCCGGCCCATTCGTTTGCTCCCCCGGGGTGGCGGGCTGCGGGCTCTCTGTGCGCTTCTGCCTGCCGCGCGCCCGCTTTTGTGCCGAGGGCGTGCGGTGTGGGGTGGGCGAGGTTTCCCTGCCGCCAGGAGTTGGCGGTAACGCCCCGTCTGTCGCGGCGCATGCGGGTGGGCCATCCGGAGAAGTCCGTCCGTGGCGCCGACAGGGGTGGGGGGTGCGAGAAAACGCGCCCCCCGGATCGGCACGGCGCGCAGATGCTGTAGGGCACAGCTGGCATAGCGCATTGCATCCTACCAGGGCAACAAGTTATGGCTAGCAGGGCAATGGCAGTGGTCGAAGAGGGCGCGGGAGGCACATGCGAATCAGCCCCGACGCGCGTGTGCGCGGCGTTTCCGGCGCCTTCCTCGTTGGGCTGGTGGGGTGCAGGTGCCGGAGGCGTGACGACAAGGACCCGAGTGATACCACCGAGCCCCCCAGGCTTCCATGTGGAGAGTGGCTTTGCTATGGTGTGGGGTGCCGCGGCTTGAAGAGGGTGAGCATTAGTGTCCATGTTGCTGCGCTCTCGCCTGATGAGCATGCGTGGCCAACACGCACTACACACGAAACGCGCGCGTAAGCGTGCACAAACGCATGCGCATGGGTGCCACCCCCAGGTGATTCATCTCGTCATGGTTCACTGCTGCTACTCACAGCTACTTCTCACTCCCCTTTCCTGCTTGTCTCGCTCTACGTTGGTTGCTTTGTGTCCCCGTGTGTGCCTCCGCCACCATCCCTCATCTCGTCACGGCTGTGCTATACGCACACGCACACAGTTCGACGCAGTCTCCTGAACACGTAAAGTTGCACCTCGTCAAATACATAACGTTTCTTATTTTGCCTCTTCGGGGTTTCTGCGCCATGCCACTCGAGCAGATCAACATGGCCCGAGAGCGTCTCAACGGTGAGGCGGCCGCACGGCAGGGCGGCGAGAAATTTACTGCGACACCGGAAGAGATGCGTGTAATTGAGGAGAAAATGAAGGATCCCGTCTTTGCCGAGCTCATGCACGAGTACATGAAGTCATTGGAGGACCCAGAAACGCGACGTGAGGAGGAGGCGTACCTAGAGCAGGCTGAACGGGAGGCTCGCGAAGGTGGCGATTTCAGCTTCGAGTTTGTGTTTCCGCGTGCCGCGTTTGTAGTGGAGCTGCTGGAGCCCTCGAATACGTCAGTGTCGGCGGCGGAGCTTAGGCAGTTGGGCCTTGACGCTTCTGCCGCTACACGAATCGCAGCGAACAAAAGCGGGGTCCGCAGTTTTTTGAATATCTGTTCAAGCGATAAGGTGAAGGCTTTCACCGAGCACACAACGGAGGACGTCAGGGGGAGCAACTGGGAGGTGCCAGTGTCCGTGTCGCAGCGGCGCGTGGAGGTGTATCAGCCAGTGAAGTCCAGCCCAACCGCATCGATCCCGGACGAGTATGCCGCAGCATGCAACGCTGCATCTACTCCAGCGCCCTCAAAATCGGTGTGCGTCGTGCACGATGTCGTGTTCCACCCGTCAACGCTTGCCCTGTCGGAGCGCAGCACCCGCTTCATGTGCTTCTTGACGGAGATCGCTGTCGAACACATCAACAGCGGCTACGGCGAGTCGAACGGCTTCCCTTTCCGCCGCCTGCCTAGTAGCATTGTGTCGATTGGTACCCCGCTGAATCAAACCATTCGTTCCTCGTCGAGGGACGGTGGGTCGCCGTTTGACGTGGATCCGCGTGCGCCAGTGCTTACAAGGCCAACGAAGTTCCTGTCAGCTGCCAAGGACAGCAACTGTAGCCAAAGCGCTGCGTCGCCACACCCCAGCACAACTTCTGCTAAGGCGCCGAAGTCATCTGGCACTCAAGACAGGAAGGCGCCGCAGAGCGCCGTGAACGAGGCTGCTGCTGCTGCTGCTTCCGCGCCCTCGCCGGAAGCTGCGACGCTACCTCCGTACACAATAACCCACCGAGGCTCCATCGATCTCACAGATGCGTGGCAGTGGAGGGTTTCAGATAAGCGTATCGGGGTACCCGAAGAATTGATTGTGAAGATGACGTTTGCCGGGGTGCGACGAGCTGCAATGCTGGATATCACCATCACCCCAGACGGTCAGGCGGTGCGCCTCGACCCCACCGAGGACCAGAACCGCTACAAGGGATCGCTTGTGCTGCCCTTCACGGTGGAGGAAGCGCCTCTGAAAGCCCAGTTCGACTGCTCCCGAGGTGTGCTTACGTTGACGCTGAAGGTAGTGCCGCCCCAGCTCCCAGATGGCGCGGTGAGTGCGGAGATGCTGCGCAAGGAACTGCAGGGCGGGGCGGGCGACACCGTTGATGATGACGTCGGTGAAAGTTCAGAAAAGTCGACGGGAAGTCAACCTATTCGTCCGCAGTTGCTTCCTGCCGCACCAAATCCTCCCGCTGCTGTGGTGGGAACCGAGGCGCTCGCTGGGGAGGCATCTGTATCATCCGCATCAGTCACACGCGTAGAGTCGCCAACGAAGGCTCCAGCCGCGCCGCCAGTGCCAGCCCGTGCTGCACCGACTTTGAGCGGACCTGAGTTAGAGCACATCGGCGACCAGGATCGTGTGGCCGCGATGATGGCACAAGTGCGGGCTGCGCGAGAGATGCGGGAGGCAGCAGCTGCTGCGGTGACTGCCGCAGAGGATACCAATATCGGAAAATCTGATGCTGCAGCACCTGCCCCTGCGTTTGCGCCCGCCGCGGCTTTGTGTGTGGCTACGGGCAGCGGCAGCGAGAAGTCTGCCCAGGAGATGCCGCACGCGGCCGCGGCTTCCGCAACTGACAGCTCCCCGTTAGAGACCGCTACTGCGCAAGATACATCACAGGAGGCGATTCCCTTTATTAGGAAAGCACCGGAGAAGACGGCGGCCCTGCCGTCTACTGATGTCGGCGACGAAGGGGGTGATGAAATCGCGGCCCTGCACGCACGTCAGAAGGCTTGGGCGGCCATGATAGAAGCAGAGATGCAGGTGGCGAAGGCGCGTGAGGAGGCTGAGGCTGCTCAAGCAGCGCAGGAGACAGCGGCGCAGGCGGCCAAAGCCCGTCGTAAGATTGCGGCAGAAAAGGAGCTGGAGCGACTGACCCACGCTGCCCAGGCGAAGCGGAGCTCGTTGCCGCTGTCGAACATGTACATCTTTTCCATCGACTAATGGGTGGCCGGTGTGCGATGACGGTGAGACGGCGGACTCAGGAGGGCACCTACGCCCTTGAGCCTCCCTTCCTCCTGCGTCGGACTCCCCCTTCCATGCTTCTATCGGCCGTCTGTGCTTTCTGTTCTTTTCGCGTGTCTGTTCCCGTGCTTGTGTGTGCCGCACGATGTATATTTGCCTCATAGCGTGTTGGACTCCCTGGACCACCGGGGGAGGCGAGGAGGTCGAGCGGTCGAAAGGCGACGGCGTACACCCTTGCTTTCCGCCATTCGTCGCGATCCCTGCACCCTCACTGTCTCTGTCATCTGCACACGACGTCCTCTGCATAGGGCAAGAGGAGGAAGGGAGAGGAAGGGCGGCTTCTACCGAGCGACAGCAGAATTAGCGCCACGCCCCCCCCTACTCACCACAGCCCTTGTTCACACGGCGTACACTTGACACAGAACACAACGGATGTCCCCTCCCTCCCCCACCCCCCACACACACAAAGCGCGAGGGAAAACGCTGCCGAAAGCAGGCCACGCCCGCCGCCTCCGCTTTACACCACTTCTCTGGCTCTATATGCGGATGTTTTTCGTTGTTGTGGTGGCGGCCGATACAGCCGGCGCTCATGAGGGGTTCCTGCCTCTTTCAACTTACCAGTCATGCCTGAACACGCAAAAAACAAACAAGCGAACAAACAAACAAACTTGAGTGGGTGATGAGAGGGTCAAACTTCATCTCACAATTGACGGCCCAAAACACACACACACACACACACACACACACACACATACACACAGATGATCGCTCTGCCACGCAGACGGCGTGTTCCGTACGCTGTGGCGGTGTCTTCAGATTGCCTGCTTCTGTACTTGCACCTCCACCTGCTTCTGTACTCGCACCTCCACCTGCTTCTGTTCCCTGCCTTATCTTTATAGTGCTACAGCGCATGCCATCGTCACATAAGGTGGGTGCAGCAAACATTCAGAAATACACACGTGCATATATACATACATGTATGTACATATATACATATATATATATATATACAGAAGCAGGCACAAAACACTTTGCAACACGCACCCACGTCCGCTGCCTTGACCGCGACACGCATATACCGTGAGTTTGGTGTACTCTCCGTTTCTTCGCTGCTCTCCTCGTGGCGATCCGGCTTTCGCCTGCGAAGAGGACGAAGGGGCGCGCTTCAACGCGGGAGGGAAGAGATAAAGGCGTGGCGAGCGATCTACGTCGCTTATTGCACCACGGCAGCGTGTGTGAGACTGCGGGAGGTTGCTGTGCCTAGAGAGGGCGAGGTGGCGGCCATAGAAAGTATCCGGGCGATCCTCTGGAAGGCAGGGTGCAATAGCTGCTGCAGCAGTACTGGTGCATTGACGGTTGCGCGCTATTCACAACGGCTCAGAGAAGAGAAGGGCGAGCTTACTCAGTATTTTTCTTTTCCACTGCTGAACCTGCAGTTGTCCCCTCCCCCACCCCCACTCTCTGGTCTTCTTCCTCACTCTACCCCACGGTCACCGCTTCCCTTGTCGCTCGCTGTATCAGTACACCCCATAGATAACACCATAACAGAGACTTATGGGCTTCTCTCTCTTTTCTTTTGGGTGCTTCTACTCTGCTGACACGCCGCCTGCTTAGCCACAGCGCGGCGTCCTTCTTCCAATTTTTGCCTTGTCCCACCCCTGGCCTCGTTCCACCGCTTTTTTATACCTGGTTGTTGTCGTTGCATCACCGCTTCCACACGCCGCATCCGTGTTTGCGTGGGGGTGTGGTCATCGTTTGTGGGGACCACGCGTTTTTTTTTTTTCTATTGGTGCTACGTTGTTGTGTGCTTTCCTATAGTTGATTGGCTGGTTGGTTAGCAAACTACTTTCCCATTTCATTGCTGCTTCTCTCTTCGTCTTACTTTGTGCTTCTCTAGTGTCCGATTCCTCTCGTGCAAGCCTCCGTACACACACACACACACACACACACATACACAAAGAAGTAGAGTGCACAGACCGAAGAGCTTACGCACGTGTTTGTCGCACAGAGGTGAGCAGCCCCCTCCCTCTCTCGCTCTTTCCTTCTCTACTCTTATTGTTGTGTTCACCGTCTGGCCAGCAGAACAGCAAAGACCTCAGGGACCACGACGCAGAGACGACTTTGCCTGCGTGCTCGCTCGCTCTCTCGTGACCGCGTCCGAGTGAAAAATAATTAAGAGCTCACTGAACACGCGAGAAGAGACTACTTGCTTAAACGAGGATGCCTCTTACAGGCTTATCTTCTGTTGTTGTCAACCCGGCAAGTGGCAACGCGGCCAGTGTAACGGGCCGACCGCAGCGTGAACCACCACCCAGTCTCGGTGCCGGAACCGCCACCACCATCTCCAGAGGCGACGACAGCAGCAGCGGTAACAGACTACTAACCGACGCCAAGAACGACCTGCACTACTTCGATGTGCTGCATCCAATTCTTTTGAGTCACGTGCGCCGCGCCAACAGTGGCGGTGTGCTGGCACTTCTGTCGCTGCCGAGTATTGCGGAGAGTGACGTTTTTTGGCGCACGTGCACATATCGTGAGGGACTGGTGGCTGCTGTGTTGATTCATGTCATGGAGCACACAGGGCAGTTGACGGTCCCAGCAAGCTCGCCCACGTTTTTCATGCCGGTATCTGACGCTGCCAGCCCTCCTGGTGAATTCGTGAATAACGAACCAGCTGACGACTCTCGAGCTTGCTCACCGGAGCCGATCCCACAAACAAAGCACCAGCCGTCGTTGCCATCATCGCCACCTTGCTCTTCTCCAGCGCCATCAGTGCTGCCTGACGCTATCTCTGTGACCGCCAATGGGTTCTCGCCGGGGACTGACTCGCCTCACATTACTCCCCTCACCGTCGATGACCTTTACGTGTTGCTGCATCTCTGCTCACGCGAAGGGGCCGGGGCGGGAGTATCGTGCGTAGCACACAAAAATGTCTCTTCACTGGGGGAGTGCAGGGGCGCGGACAGTGCAGAGAGGCTGGGCTCTCTCAATAGACGCCACCTACCTGCGCTTGCCTCGCTACTGCGGGTAGGCAGGGCGCTACAGCAGCGGCGCAACGACAGGAACACATGGGCAAAAGGCTCAGAGGCTTCCAGTTGGCAGCGCCAACCGATTATGGCCCTGCGAGAAGCTTCAGCGGATATGGATCTGGAGCTGTACATACAGAGCATTATGCGTCGATTGGAGGCTATAAAGGGCGTGCAGACGCATGTGGGGGAGCAGAACCTTGACACCCCTGCTGCGACCACGCGCAAACGACTTCGATCGAGCGCCGCACCGACGACCTCATCGACCAGCACCAGCAATGGGGCCAGGAGGACTGACACTCTGACTTCCTCCACCTCTGATTCACTTTGTGGTATGCGTAGAGAGGTGACGGCTGTTGCACACACGGACGCGGCGGACCTCGCGGCTCTTGCGGCGGTGCTGCAGGAGCACTGCCATGACATGATTTATGTGAACCCGTTCAGTGGGCGCATTGCTGCGCCAGAAACGGTGGATGAGAGCACCGATAGCAACATGACAACGGCCACGACCATTATGGGCGTCTCTAGTAGCAACAGCAATTGCAGTCGAACGAACACCGCACATGCAGTTTGCACCACCACTGCACACATCACGGCAGGGATGGCGACGGAGAGGACATCGATTGCTGACCTAGTTCATGCTTCTCCGGAGGCTGTTTCGGAAGGCACAGAGGGCACCGAGGCAGATGCTGCCGAGGACATCGACGTGCAGGATGCGCCTCCCGGGCTTGACGCCGTGGCATTGCTGCGCCGCATTCCTGCCATCAGCGCCACGCGCTGGCTATTGCCAAGCGGTGCTGGTCAGACTTGTGCTGAAACACAGTGTCCTCTTTCAGCCACAGCGACGACGGCAATGGCGCTGCCGGGAGCTGGGTCTGCTGCGGCGGACTCATTGCCGTTGCCGAGAGCACCCAAATGCTTCTCAATTCCCGCGACGGCGGTGGCGCCGCAGCCGCGCGACACTGAGGAGGAGGAGCGTGTCTCGGCAGCCATTCGTGCTTTTGACGCATTCACCACTGCGCTCGAGCAATCGGCTGCCTCCAAAGCCCGTATGCCTGCAGACCCGCCCCAATCATCACATGCACTGCCTGCACCGTCGTCGTCTTCATCCACTGGGAATATCAGAAGCCATCGTGCTGCAGCGCGACTCGCGACGTTGGACGCCCGTCACCCGCGGCCTCTCGTGCCACCGCCGCCGCCGCCACCGTCATCGTCGAGTTCTCAGGTTCGGCGCCGCTACAAGTTCAGCCCGCAAGAAGATGCAGCCATTCTACACGGTGTCGCGCGCTTTGGAGGGATGAGCGGTTCCTTCCAGTACATCTTGCACGCCTACCGGGGCGTGTGGCGCACTGGTCGAACAGCCCTCCACCTGTACGACCATTGGCGTGGCGCACTTCGGCGCCGCGCGGTGGCGGCGGCCCGTAGCGAGGCGACAAGCCACACAGACGGCAGCGCTTTCAACGAAGCACGTGATGACGGAGAGGATGCAGTGCGCATGTCTCCAATCTACCGTGGAACGCCAGACTGCAGGCAGGACCTGAGCTCTGAGATCGAAGACTCCTCTGATGAGTCGTGATGCTCAGTGCGACGATGCTGACAGCGAGTGGAAAAGGTAGATGATTAGGTGGAAGACACGGCAGAGAGTCGTGCGCTCGTGTATGAAGCAGCGGCACTCGTATGTATGATGCGTAGGAGCTGTCGCTCTGGCACCTCTGCAATTGGTTGCGCGCTCATGTCTGACGGTCAGCGCGAGGGTGCCAGCTCGCCGAGTTTTTTTTATTTTTCTTGCGCTTTCACTACATCGCTGTTGTTCTTTGACGTCTCCTCCTCGTCGCTCGGCAATCGGCTGTGCAGATATGAGCAGCGTGCTTGGTTGGTGCAAGTGGTGCCGCCCACAGAAGGGGGGAGGGCAAAGGCCCTACATGCTCCTTTCGGACAACCTCAGGAAGGAACGCGGCGTCTCGCCATCTCTCTACATGCGTGCGCTCGCCAGGTTTGTGTGCACATACGTGTGTGACCCACAGTGCGGGATACGGCACAGATCTCCCTCCTTTTGCTGCGGCTGCTGCCATGCGTCTATGTGTGTGTGTGTCGGTATGCCCACCTTTGGGTTGGGGAGTTTCCGCTTTCATGCTACGCGCTTTAAAACTCTTTTCTCACGCCTGCCTCGACGGCCTGTTCATCTCATCATCCCCCCCACACACACCCTCGAGCACAGCTTCTCTGCACATGCGCATGCAGATGGGTGCATGCACATGTCGCATACCTCAACACGAATTCGAGTTGGACCTTCCTCTTCCACTCCTCTGAGCGCCATCGTAGCTCACGCAGTTGTCCTCCTCAGCTGCTCAGTTACCTTTGCTCTCGCCATCGGCATTACTGTTGCGTTCCCAGGTAGTGCCGCCTGCTCTCTGTTTTGTTTTCTTGATGCGCGCGCGTCCTCGGAGCAACACCGTACAGCGCAGGCAACGTGCGCCACCGCTCAGGCTCATGCCAGTCCACAAACAAGCGTTCCACGACCCGCTTCTGTTTTGTTGTTCTCTCTCTCTCGGACTTGCCACACACGAGCCATGCAGACATAGCAGTACGCACATTATTCTGTGTAGCTACGGTGCCGTCATCGAACCCTCCTCCTCCCTCCCCCCTCTCTCTCCCTCTCTACATGCTGCACAGACGTCCTCCTGAACTACTCACCCAAAGGACATACGAAACCCCCCACGGCGGTGCTGAGTAGACGTTGCGCGCGTATTTCCGCAAGAGTACACGCACAACCAGCCGACACGCTGGCCACCATATTGCGCTCTCCCCACCTCCTTTAACGATTTCATTTATTTTTGTTTTTGCACACGACGTGCACACACAACCAAAACTCACGCGTGTGTGACCTAACACCGATTCGCTGCGATGCACGCCTCCACGAAAGACTCCGCTCTCGTGGCGCCCAAGGCGCCGGCACCGCCCCTCCCCCTCTGGCAGACGTTCGGTGTGTCAGGCTTCGCCGGTATGTTTGCCTGGTGCTTTACGCACCCCTTCGAGCTGTGGAAAAATACGGTAATGATGGCGGCACCCGGGACAAGCCAGCTGGATTGCTTAAAGGAAACGGCGAGGAAGGGCCTGTACACGGGTCTGTCTAGCGGCCTGATGCGCCAGTTGATTTACACAACTGCTCGTCTGGGCTGCTACCCAAGTTTTCGCGATGGCATCCTGCAAGGTGAGGTTGCGCTGGGGCTGAAGAAGTCCGCGGACCCCGCTGGCGCGACGCTGTTTGACCGCGCTCTCGCCGGTGCGTCGGCCGGCGCCTTTGCCTCCTTCCTCTCCTCTCCGGTGGAGGTGTGCCTGGTTCTGCAGACCACGAGCAAGGGCAAGGAGAAGCTGTCCATGCTGCAGGCCTGCAATGGGGTTCTGAAGGGCCGCGGTGTAACTGGGCTGTGGAGCGGCTTTGGCGCTCTGGCGTCGCGTGCGGCTCTGGTGGGCGTGTCGCAGGTGGCGGTGCACGACCAGGTGCTGACAACGCTGCGCAAGCACAACGTGAAGCGCGCGGACCCGCTCGGTGACAACCTCGTCGTCAACATTGCGAGTGTGGCCACGGCCTTGTTTTTCAGCATTGTGACGATGCCAGTGGAAGCTGCGCGTGTGCGGATGTCTGCGGAGGCGAAGCTGAGTGCTGGTGTGGAGAGGAGGTACCACAACGTTGTGCAGTCCATTGGTCGCATCTTCAAGGAGGAGGGGTTGCTGGCCATGTACAGCGCCTTCGCGCCTTACTTTGCCCGGTGTGCGTCACAGACGGTATTTTGTTTCTTTGTGATCGAGTACATGACGCGTCAGCTGCGTGAGAGTCAGCAGGCAAAAGCGACCGTCATCAAGTGAACACCGCGCGAGCGTTTTGCATGGGGGAGGGGGAGGGGATTGAGATGGGGAGAAAACTGCTGTGGCACTGCGCGCGCGGACGTCAGGGTGCCGGACAAGTGACCGATGACGGACCCCGTTGCTGGAGAGAGCGTAATCAGTGGATGGAGGCAGGATGTAGCTGCGCGCTTGTGTTCACAGTTAGTGGTGCGTTGCTTGCTGTCCCCCTCCCCCCGCTTGTTTCTTTCACTGCGAATTCGCGTTCTCGCAACATTCTGTGCGTGTTACTTGTTTTTCCCTGGTTAGTTCCCTCCTCCACGAATACTTGCCGCTCCACCCGTTGTCTCCTCAGGGGACGCATTGGCCATCCGATCGGTTTGGCTCACGACCTCCTCCCTTCCCACCCACTCACACACGCAGGCACAAACATGCTGCTCTGCGTGTGTGAGTGGTGTGTGATTATTCCCTTACCGGCAAGCGCTCCTTGTTTCTCCCCCCTTTACCGTACGTCGTTGCCACCCTCTTCTCGTGTCCCTCCTCTCGCGCACTGCCAAATTTTTTTTTTTTTTGTTTGACGTCTGCGAGAGGGTGGGCGATGAGAGGCCGCCCGTGTACTGCACGCGTGACTAGGTGGGGATTCTGCGGTGGTGTGGTGGTGATGACTTCGCTACCAGAGACGGCAACCCCATCTCTGTTCTCTCTTCTCTGTTCATATCTTTGCCACCATTGTTTCGACTCTTTGCATATGGTTTTGCCAATACGATCATGGGGACATACATGCCCCCCCCCTCCCTTCCCCTCCCCTCCCCTCCCCTCCCCCTCCCCCTCCCCTCTGTGCGTGTGCGCACTCTTGTGTGCGGGCGCAACAGTTCCCTTTTCGTTCTCGTTTACGTGCAAGGGTGTGCGCGGTGCTGTACCGGGACTCACGCACGAGACGCAGCTTGGCGATCACTGCTGCCGTTCTCTTTCTCTCCTTTTTTTTTTCCTGATGCTTGGCTTCTTGTTTTGGGCAACGTATTATCACAGAAGAGGTATATTGGGAAAATGTGGAGCGGATCGCAGTGGTGGGTGTGCGTGTGCGATGGTGATGAAGGGGCACGCTGGGGAGTTGGGGCGCATCGCTAGAGGCGACCGTGGTGCCACGTGCTCCAGGTGTAAGCCATGAGTGTGCGACTGCCAGCTTCTTTGATGTGTCTCGTACGGTACTGCGCTTCACTCCTTTTGGCCCTTACTCCGGCTTGACAAGTGATGGCCACTCGCTTTCTCTCTCTCCCTCTCTCCCATACATCAGTCTACAGCTGAAGGAAGCTACATGCTTTTGTGCTGTGCGCCTCTCCTGCAATTCTGAATACTATTCGCGTTGTGCCGTAAAGAGGCAAATCTACCCGCTACAGTGCGTGCGAATGGAAGCGACTCCAACCAAACAACAAGAAAAGGGAAACATAACACAGTATATATAGTGCACGTGGCTTGGGGGTGTCAGCGGCAAGGTAAGCATTGGATTACACCGGGGGGGGGGAGCGGCGTAACCTTTCAATAAGCCCTTCTCTATGGGTCAGCGTGTGCGCTACGTCAGTCGGAGGGGTGAGAGGAGAGGAACGATGTATCTCCGCCCCCTCCTGGTCCTCTTTCCTCGTGCCGCTGCACGCCTCCGTGCGTAGCTAATGCCGCACTTCTCGCCGTACCTTCCTGCATCTCCCTGCACTGGCTGATTACTGCCGTCCTTTGTGGTTGCACGGATACTCGGTCTTGTGTTCTACTGCATCTATTCTCTTGTTCTCTCTCCTCTTCAAAAACCGCTGCACCTGCACAAACCTCTCACCATCTTTCTTATCCGCTTCTCTGCACCGGAGCCTGTGACCACCCTCTGTGCGTGGTACGTTCACGCACTCAACGAGGAGCAAATTGCAACCGCACCGCCGTCATCGCCAAGACGTGACGTCACAGCGACCACTTCTACTCCTGCCCCCACTACGGCTGTCGTCGGCGTTTCAGCGCTCTTCTCGGCGAGTGCTTCGCCCTCATTCAGTTCTCTTTCTGTTTGTGTTCTGCTCCAACTTCTTTGGTCATGTCTCCACAGACCGCGTCAGCGCCCAAGGCGCCGGCACCGCCCCTCCCCCTCTGGCAGACGCTCGGTGTGTCAGGCTTCGCCGGTATGTTTGCCTGGTGCTTTACGCACCCCTTCGAGCTGTGGAAAAATACGGTAATGATGGCGGCACCCGGGACAAGCCAGCTGGATTGCTTAAAGGAAACGGCGAGGAAGGGCCTGTACACGGGTCTGTCTAGCGGCCTGATGCGCCAGTTGATTTACGCAACTGCTCGTCTGGGCTGCTACCCAAGTTTTCGCGATGGCATCCTGCAAGGTGAGGTTGCGCTGGGGCTGAAGAAGTCCGCGGACCCCGCTGGCGCGACGCTGTTTGACCGCGCTCTCGCCGGTGCGTCGGCCGGCGCCTTTGCCTCCTTCCTCTCCTCTCCGGTGGAGGTGTGCCTGGTTCTGCAGACCACGAGCAAGGGCAAGGAGAAGCTGTCCATGCTGCAGGCCTGCAATGGGGTTCTGAAGGGCCGCGGTGTAACTGGGCTGTGGAGCGGCTTTGGCGCTCTGGCGTCGCGTGCGGCTCTGGTGGGCGTGTCGCAGGTGGCGGTGCACGACCAGGTGCTGACAACGCTGCGCAAGCACAACGTGAAGCGCGCGGACCCGCTCGGTGACAACCTCGTCGTCAACATTGCGAGTGTGACCACGGCCTTGTTCTACAGCATTGTGACGATGCCAGTGGAAGCTGCGCGTGTGCGGATGTCCTCGGAGGCGAAGCTGAGTGCTGGTGTGGAGAGGAGGTACCACAACGTTGTGCAGTCCATTGGTCGCATCTTCAAGGAGGAGGGGTTGCTGGCCATGTACAGCGCCTTCGCGCCTTACTTTGCTCGGTGCTCGATACACACAACGATATGCTTTTTCACCATAGAGTACTGCACTCGTACGCTAAAGGAGCGGCGTTAGGGCGTGCCTGGGGCTGCTGGTGTTTGGATGTCGAGGAGGTCATTGGCGCAGCCGTAGCCGCTGCGCTACGTGATGTGGAAACGTTAATGGGTGACGGGATAAGGCTGATGGGCTGTTGGTGCTCGCCCAGCCTTCAGTTGGGAATGCCAACTGTGTGTGTGTGTGTGTGGGACGTATTGTATCGTTTTCTCTGGGAGGGTTGTGGCTCACAGCGCTGACTGGTAACCTCACGACAGTGATGGTGCTTGACTTTGTGTGGCGCTCTCTCTCTCTACTCCGATGTGTGAGACGGTGACGCGCAGATCTGTTCGTTTAGCAGGGGCCATGGACGGCCATGAGCGGAGGAGACGCGGGTTGTGCTTGCGGTTCCTCTTTTCGAAACCCACTCTCATATGCACACCGACCCATGTGGGCGGTGGGACAGCGTACGGCGCTGATGGCCCGAGACGTGTGTGGCGACGACTTGATATCAAACGTTTTACCTTTTTTTGGGGTCTGGTGCATGCCGCTCAGTGATACAGATAAAATTTTTAACGCCGGCATATGCACAGAGACACAGAGGCGCACTGCGTTTCAGGGAAGGGTGCGTGCGTGTGTCGTGCAGGGGGGGGGAGGGCAAATGAAGAATGAAGGTGCCGTAGGAAGGCGGTGAAGGAGTTTCATATGCGCACGCGCATCCATGTGATGTAGCTCCCTCCCCGAAGCCACGAGTATTCGCATATTAAAGAAGCACAGTAACGCCCTTTTAGTTTCCTTTTTACTGCGTGCATGATGGAGGGGAGGCGCGCTTGTGGTTCTGTGTGCGTGCACCCTGTCAGGAGCTTGCGTGTATTTGCACTGGGCAGCACCCGTTGCGACTGAAGTGCCGCCCCTCCTGAGTGCTTTAATTTCCCTATTTTTCTATCTTTTATTTCTTGTCTGTTCGCGCGCACGCACTGCTGTGCTGCACGCTGGGTGCATCGTAATGTTTTTGTCGCCTCTCCCTCACTCCTGCGTACGTGCCTGCGTGCGGCCTTTTGTCTGTGCGTTGCGCGCACACACACACATGTATACATCTGTATCTCTCTTTCCCTACATATATATATATATATATATGTGTGTGTGTATATAGAGGGATATACCCTACAGGTGATGCCGGAGATTGTTTCCGGTGCTTCGTCGCGGTTTTTTTGCCCTCTTTCTTGCACCACATACACATCTGTATACACATACGTATCCGTGTGCTTATCTACACACACACACACACGCGCAGACGCACACTTGTATATGTCTGTATATATGTTTGTGCGCGTATCCGTATGTCTGCCTGTGTGTATGCAAAGGGAATCACAAAGCCCGAATAAAAGAAAGAAAAAGAAAATCTGAGCAACCCGTCGTTTGTATGCCGAACAGCGAGCGTGCTGGGTGGGTGGAGGGTTGTCGGACGGTGTCACTCTCTCTCTCTCTGTGCGTGTGCGTGTGAGTGTGCACGCTTCCTTCGCGTTGGTGCGCAAGCCACCACCATCCACATTGTAGTCGTCTTGTTCTTCCCCTCTCTTTCTTACTGGACACACCTTGATTGTTATTAGCTTGTTTGCATTGATCGTGCACCCATCACTCCAATATGCCTCCCCCCACTGCACATTGTTGTTGGGTGACGTGCTTTGAGACTTGAAAACGTTTTATTTTTGGTATAACTCTCTCTCTCACGACGGTGCATATACGTATGCGCTCTTGTGCACATCTGGTGGCTGCCTGTCTGCCTTTTTCTCCCCCGCTTCCCACTTCTCCTCTCAATTTTATGCCCCCCTCCCCTCCCCCCTCTCCCTGCTCTCTCTCTTTCAAGCTATGCATTGTAGTGGCAAAGGACAGTGTTGCGTATGGGTGACAAAGGCAGGGAGCCGGTCAAGGGGGTGAGGGCGCGGACAGTGAGGTGGGCCTATTTGACGAGGAGGGAGCTGAGAGACCGAGACCTTGACGTGAATGACGGACCGCAACGAAAAGCAGATCACACGCACACACACTCCCAACTCTTTCGTTAATTCTCTCCCCCCTCCTGCCCCCAACAACGAAGAAGTCTACCACTAAACTAACAGAGACGGGAAGACAAGAAAAGGAGGTGGGAGAGGGGCACATAGCGCATATGGAGAGACGCAGTCAAGAAACGACCTCTCCTCTATACTCTTTCTGTGCGCTGGATACGTGTTTGTCTTCGCGGTCTTACTGTACTCCAATGCCCTCCCCGAGATCTGCTCGGGGCTGCGACAACAGCTGTAGAAGGAAGTACTGTGAACTGCGACCTTATTCTCTTCCTTTCTCTCATCGATACCTCTACGCACCTTGGAGCTCGTCCATCTTCTTGCTACCTTCCTGCTTCCAAGGGATACACACACACACACATACACAGGCACACACACACCTACACAACAAATGTACCCAATCTTGTCTCTGCATTCCTTCGCACGCCCTCTCTTATGGGGGGAAGGGAGACTGGGTGTAGCAATCACGCGTGGAGAAGCGAGTGGATCAGGAGTTCGTGCTTCGCTTTTCTGATGCAGGGGCTCTGCAGAAGAGAGACACGGCCAGGACCGGCCATTTACTGAGCCTATCAGGACCAGTTCAATCGATTCTACTGCATTTTCTACACTGTTGCATGTCGGCTCCGCGCCACTGCCCATGAGTACACCTCCTACCTGCAACTTCAAATATCGACACCACTTTTCTCACTCTTACAGCGAGCAACTTGGGGGCAGGCTTCGTGCCATACGTCACTGCGCTTTTAAGCTGCCGGTGTTCTCTCTTTTTTTCCCTCCGAACACCTCAAAAATTAAATATGTTTATTTTTTTTGTTTCGACGTGGCGTGCCCTATGCCTATTCATACTGTCCTGTGCCTTGCATCTGATTTGGCTGTCTTTACGATGGCGGCCCTCCTCCACGGGATTACTATGTGCGTGGTTCGTTGGCATGGCCATTTTCTCTCTCACCCCCCACACACCTATACTGCACACATCTTTGACTCCCTCGTCGTACGTGACGTCCGCGAAGCGATTAGAAGCCGTGTGCTTTGCGTTCGCCTCACTTGCGTCTCCCCCTTCCCTAATGATGGGGAGAGGGAGACGCCCCGGGCTCGTGGCATCGAAGGGTGAATCTCCTCGATTCTGTAAGACAAAGCCAAGCGGCAGCAGCGCCCCCGCCGCTCCCTCTATATCCCCATGCTAACGCCCCACTATGTGTGGCGGTAACAGAGCCATGTATCTACCACCTAGGGAGGCCAGAGCGCCCCACCGCCTGTTGGTGTGGGGGCCCAAGCGCCCCTCCGAGGGGGGGTGCACACCAGGTGTGGCGACCGGCATATGATGGGGAGCCGCTGCAAGGTGACCAGCAGAGAGAGTGTGTGTGTGTGTAGGGTTCGAGGCGGCGGCTGTGCTGCGATGACGGCGTTGGCGCACTACTGCCATGATTGTGTGTACGGCCGCGGTGGTGCCTGTGACGCCCCCCCCCTCCCCCCGGTGTGTGTGGGTGGTCGAGTGGGGCCTTTGGCCTCGTGCTGCAGGGCAGCGAAATGGGCACGCCGTATGAACTCCCCCCGGTAAGCTACTTTTCTTCCTCTTTTTGGTTCTCTGACGGAGGACATGGGCACTCACCGCCGCCCCCTCCCCTCCTTGTATCACCGAGCTTGAACGCGAGGTGCTGTTGCTGGCGTGTTGAAGACATCGATAAGAGCGAGAGCTCATACACCTTTATTAATAGCCCGTAGCCCCCCTCCCCTCCCCCCATCCGACCTCCCGTTCCATTTGCGCTGCAACGATGACCTCAGCAACAGTGACGCCATACGCCGAGCGAAGAGGCGCTTCTAGCGGGAGTGCAGAGGTCTGCCGACGGTACCCTTCACCAGAGATGGTGCAGCTGCGCGTCAAAGCTACTCCCACGATTACCACTGCCACTAGTACTGCCGGTGTGACGTTGCCGCCGTCGTCCTGGACGAGTGCATGTAGCGACACTGAAGTTGCCGCGGCACCGCCTGAGTCGACCTCGTGCGTTTCCCTCAAGCTGCGGTGGGGCATTCAGGCGACGGAGCTGCGGAGGCTGTATGAGATGCACAAGAATGCGTACCCTATCAGCTACACAGCTTCCTACTACCAATGGCTTCTGAATCATGATGCTTGTATGGCCCTTGTAGCACTGGCGACCCAGGAGACGTACAGGGAGTGGGTGGAGCGCTGGGGAAAGAGGGACCACCACACCCCGCAGACCGTCGCCACGCCGGCGGAGTGCCCTGCGTCGTCTTCGTCGCCTTCGCCCGCTTCCACAATACCTCCCTTTCCGCCACCGGTCTCTCAGTGCAGGGCGACTTCTGAGATGCTACAGGAATGCGAGCAAGTGGAGAGCGTCATTGCGGAGCAGGAGCGTATTGCGATGAACAAGGATGCCGATAGTATGCACAAGGACACGAAATCGTTGAGCAACAGCGACGACAGCGACTCGGCTGCACACACCGTCGTGGTGGGCCTCATCATTGGTCAGATTGCCTACGCACGCCACGATGCAGGCCACCTTCTTTCGAACCCCACCGCCTACATCGGCTCTTTCGCTGTCGACCCACCCTTTCAGGCCTGCGGCGTGGGGAGCGCGCTGCTGCAGCGCTTCATCACATACGTGACGCAGCAGCGCCCTGTGTACGCGCAGGACTACTTGCACTATGACAAGCGGAAGCTGATAACGCTGCTGGCTAAAGCACAGGTCACAAAGCGCAAAGCAGAGATGACGAAGTCACTCGACACGACGTCTGCTTCCGCCGCGGGTGGCGCCTGCGAGGAAAACGGCAGTGGCAGTCGACACAGAGATGGCCTATCAGATGGCCCTCTGTCACCGTCGGCCTCCTCTGCTGCGCCGTTGCAGTCATCGAGCCCCGCGCAGGCCCACTCCTCTATCTTCCAGTCTCTCCTCACTTACCTGCCAGAGGTGCAGGGCTGGATTGAAGATCGACAGGAACGCCGCCGACTAAGGAGCTGTGGCCTGACCGAAGAGGAGGTCGACGCGCAGCGCTCCCGTGATCAATTGGAGCACGATGTGCTGACGGACGAGGAAGCAGACGAAGTGCGCCGTGAGGCGTGTCACTTTCTCGTGCAAACGGGTGTGCGGGACGTCTGGCTTCACTGTCTGCCCGGTAACGTGAAAGCGACCACCTTTTACTCCCACCGCGGATTTGCGCTGCACCGCGTGCTGAAGGCGTACTACGACATTGGCGGCGTTGCATACGATGCCTTCCTCCTGCATTACCTCAGCGGAAGTGATGAGCCCGCCGCCTTGCCAGGTGCGTCGGCAGAGGTCTCCTCCACCGTGGCTGCTGACACGCTGAGTGAGATGAACCATGTGGTGAACTTGCTGGAACGCCGCGCGGCGCCGGAGGGGGACACAGTCCACTCGGATGGCACCATTTCATTGACCGCCGCAACACCTGCTTTTGTGTCCGCGTCCCCGTCGTCTCTGACGGGTCTGCGCCGCCGCCGTGGGGCACCGCTGATAGAGGGGGGCAGAAGCTTGACCACCGCCTCTGCTTTGAGTGAGGCGGACGGGGCCTCCATTTCAACCCCCCAAACCACCACCCACGCTACGGCGCCAGGCACACCGTCGAAGCAGATCTCTCTGCCGACGGCCTCGTGGCTGTCTCCTCGCACGTACCCCATGGTGGCCGATATTATTCTCTGCACGGCGGAAAAGGGTCAGGAGGAGTGGCGGCGACGCACAGAACCAAAGGACTCTGGCGATGAGGCACAGCAGAGGCTCGGGTGGTGGGAGATGGCACGGGAGGTTGCCCTCGTCATGAACGCCTTTGGACTCTTATCTGCCGTGCTGTGGGTCGCCTACAACGCTGTGGTGGAGGGAAAGGTGCTGTAGAGGGAGTTAAAAAAAGGAGGGCGATGCTGAAAGCGCGCGGTTATGCCTGCAGCCATGTGCCTGTTTACTAACTTGTGCGTTTGCCGGCGGAGACCCATCGGAGGATGGGAAAACGAGGGGCTGGATGCTGCTGCCCCCACTCGGTAGTGCTACTGCGGTGTGCATGCGTTCAGTTTGCGTAGCAGTAACAAAGCGCAGCAACAAAGAGATGAGCAGACAATGGCGCAAAGTGTGGAAGGGAACGCCGCCTTACCCGTTCGCTCTTCATATGCTCACAAGGCGGGACCACCTGGGGGACCGCAGCGTACCGGAGATGTAAGAGATCTGTGCCTGCACGTCACCAAGAATGTGCACCGGAGGAAGGGCACGCATGCATGCGCGCTTCGCACGCTCCACAACCCCACTCCCTCAGAGACACACACGCCTTTGGCGCAGTGCTCTCCCCCTTCCCTGCACTCTGTCGCTCACCTCTGCGTCTCGCAAGGGGTTGTTCCCTCTTTCTCGCTCTGCGGCCATGGGTGCGCCCACCTCGCGGGGCGCTTTACATGACTCCCACCGAGACTTCTACTCTCTCTCCTTCCTCTCGCTTTGCACCTTCGCCCACGTCGCCGCATCACAGCCACGCGCCCCTCCCCTTTTCCTCACTAGTCGAAAAAAACGAAGAGAGCGCCGGAGAAGAGATAAGAGCAGTGCCAAAGAACAACGTGTGCATTGCGTGAACCGCAATCGACGAGGAGAAGGACTCCCTTCTTCGCGCGCGCGCGTCGCTTTTTCTCATTATCTTCTGCTTTACACCCTGCAACATCGCCTTCTCTTAGCCTCTCCGTGCATGTCTGCATACATGCGCCGTGGCGTGGCCGTGCCTCTCCTACCCTCCTCTCGTGTTTATTTTGGGAATATCCCTTTTTTGTGTGCCCTGTCTTGCTCTCCTCCGCCGTTTTAACTCCGATGCCGTCTGGCGTTTCCCCGCCGTTGACTGGCCGGCCGCCACCCTCGCCCTTGGATGTGACTAATACTGGCGACAAAAGCAATGCACCTGCGCTGCCCCTCCAGGTAAGTCCCACAAAGAAGGCGCTGCCGACAAATTCGAATAGCATAAAGCAGGCGACCCGTGTGAGGCTGAATCCAACAACGCGCACCGCCGCAGTACCAGTTCTGCCGGTGCCGCCGTATGCTGACATGTCCCAGCGCATGGACTTGCGGGCCCGTTTCGTGCCGCACCCCGCGACTAACACATCTACCTCTGCCTCACAGATTCACAGTGACGGTCACCAGGTGGCTGAGGCCGTGCAGGCGGCCTATGAGAAGACGGAGACTCACCTCAAGGCGATCGAGGCGAAGCTGAACCTCCTGCATGAAGAGATGCGGCAGACGACGCAAACGGCGACGTCGCGCGAGGCATCCGCCCAGCCACCGAGCAGCCATGTGAGAGTGCAGGGTGTGCTGGACTCTTTGGATCCCATCGCTACCACCGGCTCGTCAGGCAGCAAGGCCGCGGCGAATCATCACTTGCAGCCAATTCCGTCTACTGTGGTGACGCCATGTCCGCCACCTCCATCGACACTGGCGCCCAGATCGAACGGGCTCGTGAAGTCGAAGACATCCGCTGCCGCGACGGCCGTGGTGGAGCCTCCCGCCATTCCTGCAGCTGCGGCTCTAGCCACCGCGAGAGCTAATCAGCAAGACAACTCGTTGCATCCTCACTTCTTCATCGATGACACCGGCATCCTTGACAGCCCTAACGCCGGCATCGACAGCGAGTCGTCTTCGAGCGGCGATTCCAGCGACAGCAGCAGTCATGCAGGCTACACGGTACCGAGCGGTGCATGCAACAATGTCGGAAAACGAGTTTGCTCACCTACGCAGGCGCCGGCCGCGGCTGCAGTCTACAAAGTTGCCAGCAACAGGACAGGGACTCCAGTGCGGCAGAGAGTCGACCTCAACGATGCCTCGCCTTCGAACGCTTGGCCCTCGGCTGACGCCGGCCGTGATTGCTGGAGGATGAGTTTGAGCGAAGGAGGTGAAAGAGCGAAGGCAACAATCGCCTTTCCTGCTCCACTGTCGTCGGCCCCACTGCCTGCCGACAGGCGCCTCACCGGTGGCACCGGAGAGACAGGCGAGGTGCTCACGGTGGGGCGTGAGTTTCGCCAACTCTCCATCCTGGCGGGCACGCTTACGGATTTGAAGGAACGCTTTTCTATGGACGAGTCGGTCAAATGCGAGGTGAACGACGCACTGGCTGTCGACGGATTTAGGAACGTGACGCGCCGCCAAGCTAAGGTCGTGAAACAGGCACGAGAAGAATTCTTCGCTCCAATTCCACGCTTCGACGACCTGCTTTCGCGCAACACGATGGGCTTGTTCGACAAACAGGACTTGACGAGACTGCTGCTACCAGGCGCATCGTGCTCGTGGCTGTGCTGTGCGGCGCTGGCCATCAGCTACGTGGCAAAGGTTCCAACGCCTGTGGAGAAGGTGTTGCGCACAAACCGCATGGGTGTACACTACATCTCCTTGCCCACCATCACGCTGGCTGAGCTCTTCGACGTTGTGAACGACTACATCCACATCTGTTACCACCGCACCGCGACGCATACCAGAAACTGCGCGGCGGACGAGTTCGAGGACGACGAGGAGGCGGCGCGATGTTTGAGTGAGGGCGAACTGAGGGAGCTGGAGTGTATTCACTGTGAAATGGCCACCCTAGACAAGAAAGTGCTAGATCCAGAGTCTGGCGAGGATATCCACGGCATGGGTGAGCATCCGCCCATCACAAACCTGACGCAGTTCCGCAAGGAGTTGCTACAGCACCTTGGAGGGGAGGAGTCGATGTACATTTTCTACTACGACCCACACCTGCTGGAGCAGGCCCAGCTGCGGTTGCGGAGCAACCAGTGCGACACTGAGGAGGAGGTGGACGCGGTCATGGCGACCGCCCGCTTTCCCGACGGCGCGCCCAGCCTGTTTGGTATTCTGTTGGACTTTGACCCCGTGGACAACAATGTGAAGCTGTTGACACCGTATCTCTCCGCGGAGCAGCATCCGCTGCACTTCAAGAGCGACGAGGTTGTGAAGGGCAGAGAGGAGGAGGAGGTGACCCACGCGAGCCACAACATGCGTCGCTTCGCTAGAGCCTTTTCGAACATTGTAACGGAGGTGCAGATGGTGAGCCTACACGCGCTCTACGAGTCGATCGAGCCGGTGAACAACTACTTGCACCTCTCGCACGGGTTTGTGCGTGTCTTCAAAAACAAGTCTTTCCCGCCGAAGGTTCCGTCCATGTTTCCACTCTTTGTGCTCGATGGAAGCAGCGCCGGTGGCCTCATGACCAGCGTGCTGGACGTGAAGATTGCGCCACACGTGCTGGGCCTCGCCATGCTGCACCACCTCTCGGTTACCTTTCTCCTGACGGACTCGGCGCGTCGCAAGCAGAGTAGCCGTAACCTGCTTGTGAAGGAGAACGTGTGCGACGTCAAGCTGCGTGGCATACCCCTGACGAAGGTGTGCCAACAACTGCAGCTGCCGTTGTCTATGATCGTATGCAAAAGCACCAAACGCTCTATTGAGATGGCATACGTGTGGTATCACGTCTTTCTCCAGCGGCTGCAGATTAACAAGGATGTGCATATCTGCCTCATCCTACCCTCGCGTCGCGATGGGGCCGCGGATGGGCAACCCAACATCACAGATAGTCAGTTTGTACACCATCTGCAGCGGACGGTCGAGTCGAAGAGTGTCATGCTCATCAGCTTCGACATCAACATCGCCCGGAACGTGCTTATCGATGACAGGAGCGAGCCGGCGCACTTCGCGATCGTTATCGGCGTGGATGAGGAGCGTGGCGTTGTGCGGCTGGCGGACGTGAACGTGAAGCGGTTCCGCAAGACGTGGCACATCCCTATCTCGCGTCTGTACAACGCTGTGATGGGGTACGGTTACATAGTTGCTTCCAAGAGCAGGAAAATCATCAGCTCCCTAAAGGGGAAGTGCTTCCATGAGAACGCGCTGCAGTGCGCTCGTAACTACTTACCGCCGCCAACTCCGGCGGCGTACCAGCGCTTCGAGTACCCGTCCTGTTCCTACCCCCTGACTGTGCTGGCCGATGCCGTAGAACGATTGGGCTTCAAGGGCACCAATGTGGAGCGTTTTCTGAACTTCTGCGGATTCCACATTTCCTATTTTTTGTCACCCAATATGCCGCTGGAGGGGGCTGCGATTGTGATCCAGAATTATTCCCACTACGCCCTCGATGATGCCGTGAGCGTGACGACGACGCACTACGATTTTCACGCGGGTAACCCCCCGCCGAAACAGGAGTCCGCGGAGGCGGGCGGGACGTCCACGTACCCGGTGCGTTCAGAGGCTGACCTACTGACGTCCATTCAGTACGCTGTCGCTAAGCCTGACAAGCGCAAGCTCATCATCCAGTACAACGTGAATGTTCTGAAGGCGGATCCGACTGTGTGGAACGGCAACGATGGGAACAGCTTTGCCTTTGTCATGGACTACGTGGCATCGACGAAGATGGTGGTGCTCTCCGATGCGAGCCCGTCCTCTTTTTACCGCACCTTCGCCTGCCCTTTGACGTTGCTGTTCAACGCCGTGTGCAGCATGGACAATGTCAGCCTCCGCGCACACGGGACGATTCTGCTGACAACGGAGGTGACGCAGGAGGCTTTGTACGAGGACACAAAAGGCTACGACATGGCACACGCCCTCGTGCATCACCCCTTCAAGCCCATGCTTTCCGCGGTCTGCTCTTGCCTAGCTCTCGCATCGACGGAGATGATGATGTGCATCGAGCCGCCCAGGCTTGGCGGCGCATCCGCTCGCTTTGAGGATGAGGAAGCAAGGTACAAGCGCTACAACAACATCTTTTCCGCCGAGGACTTTCTTTACGCCCTGCCGTCCTTCCGTGTGTGTGAATGGCGCACACAGTCGACGGACATCCAGGATATCGAAAGCACGGCGAACAGCGCATTCGCAACGCTAAGGTTGCCGCTTCGAGTTGTGGACGTGCTCCAGGAGCAGGGACCCGACGTTCTCACTGATCCGATAGCGCTCCTGCGCGCCTGCAACGGTATCAGCGGTCTGCACACGATGGTTCTCATCACCTACGATACAGGTGTGCTGCACGGCGCTCCAGGCTTATCCGCGGGCCTTGTGAATTGTGTACGCGTTTTCGATGACGAGAAAGCCGACGCGAACGAGGAGTCGAACACGAAGCTGCTAGCGCCATGCTCACCGAAGAAGAGTGTGGGCTCCGTGCAGTTGATAGAGGGAGATCCGTGCCGCTGGGGTGGGGTCTTCGTGCGCTCTGCCGAGGAGCTCATGCGCGCCATCAAGGGCGTCTATCGTGTAGAGGAAGCCCTCAAAGGGAATGAGGATATGTGACGTCATGGTGAGGTGACGGTGACGGTGACGGTGACGGTGACGGTGACGGTGACGGTGACGGTGACGGTGACGGTGACGGGGGACTGCAGCTCATTTTTTTTTTTTTTCTCGTGTTATTGTTTGTTTTGCTTTTCTCCTTTTGGGTCTCCTTTCCTATTATGTACAGCGCCTTTTTTCCTTGCTCATCTACTCTGAGGGGGGGGGCTCGTCGTGTCCTGCGCTGCGCTGTATTGAACTGCCGCTTTTGCTTATGAGCCCCACACCATTCCTTTCTGTAGCCGTCGATTAGTTTCGCATTAGGCGGCAGCTTCCACTGCCACGATGGAGCCAACGGAGAAGGGAAAACTTGCGACAGTCGGAAGTTCTGTTGCGCCGCGTCTCTCGTTCTCTCGTTTCTGTACCCTCCATGATCTATTTCTTTCACTTGCGCGCCCTCTGTACCTTACAGACACCTCAGGTGCTTCTTTGCGACTTGTGCCCCCTCCCGTATGTGTACCTTTATGACACGCCGCGCTCACCTACACATTTTTTAAATTTTCTTATCTTCTCCCTTTCGATGTTTCCTGCGCGGATGAGTGCGGTGCTCGGGTGGGGTCCCCCCCCTCAGCACACGGGCACAGGTTCGCTCTTTCCCCCTCTTTCCCTTGCAGTGCTCGCCCATGTGCCTTCTCTGTTTTTGCATTTTATTTTTTGTGCTTCAGCTTTTGTGCCTCGTTTTTGTATAGTGTTGTGCCTTTCACGCTTCGCCTTCCCATCTTCGGAAGCGCCCGAGAAAAGGAGAGAGCAAACGGACATCAAGGAACAGTGCCAGCGGCGTGAGAGCGGGAGGCGGGGGGGGAGGGGGAAGCAGACACCTGCGGTTTTCGTCTCCGCTTCGGTGGTTGCTATTCCCCCTTTTCGTAGAGGCTTCATGCACGCGTTGGCGGAGGGACCCTTTTTTGTTTCATTTGAATCGCTTGGATCTCTCACCTCCCAACTTTCTTCTCTCCCCTCGCTCTTGTTTGGGCTTCTCACTGTATCTGCATCTCGCCGTGGGCGCCGTGCAAGGGCACCACTGCGTACGTACTCTTCGAACCCCTCTGTGCTCGCTTTCTCTCTCTCTCTTGCCTTGTAACTGCTGATTTCCTATGGCGTATACATGAATGCAAGTCTCACATCATGGAGAGACACACATACATCTCTCTCTCTATAGTCGTGCTCTATATGTCCTTTGATCTATGACGATACCGGCTGCCACACTACCCTGGTGCCATGACCCGGTGCCCACTCGCTCCAGTGCTCCCGAGCAGCCTGCCCTCCGATAGGGATGCGGGCTCTCTCGTGTCGGCGGCCAAGGATGCGCAGGCGCTGTGCCGAAGAGACGGACATCCATGCGCACGCTTGGACTCGCTCACTACGATCCCTGCCCGCGTGTTCAACACGTGTACGCACCCACCTGCTGTTTTCTCTGCTTTCACCGAGTCGCGGTGCTGTCGAGCCTCGCGGTGCGCCTCGGCCGCTCTGCATGCAGTGGCACTGCAGTGAGCGAACAGACCTTACCTGGCCTAGTTCCTTGACATCGCCGCCGTGCAACAGCAGCAGGTGCACTGCCGTTTTGCATGTATGCGTAGTTTCGGACTTGCTAGTGGATAGGAAATTTGGACCAAAAAAAGGAATCTCTCGTATGTATTGGGGGCTCGCGACATCGCCGCCATTTGCAGTATGTGCGCACGTGCTTCTGCGTGGCGCCCCCCTCAAAAAAAAAAAAAAAAGTTGGCGATGTGTGTGTGTGTGTGTGCATGATCCGAAAAAAGAGATGCGTGCGGACTGCAACGAATGCCCCTAGGAATTTCTAGGGATGCAAAGACGAGAGCGTCACGGGTCCTATGCCTGGTCTCGTGCCGAATTCTACTTCCACTGTGGGTGGGGTGCTACCGAATGAATACATTGGTGCGCAGCGGAGCGCTGTGGTCCCTAATCCGAGCAGATGAAGGCTAGGAAGGAGATGGCGAAGCTTTTTTTTTTGATCTACCCAGCCACACATGACTCCAAATATGTCTACGTGTCTGTTGGTGGCTTCCGATATTCCTGTTCTCCGCCCACTTTCTGGCACGAGCAGCCCCGCAAGGGGTGCAGGATGGCTTTTTTCCTACTTACCCTTGAAAAATTACACGTGAAGGCAGAGAGAAGTGTGGAGCAGTCGATCGGATTTAGTAGTAACCTTCGCATAGCGACTGCAGCTGAAGAAGAGAGCCATTCGGGGGAGGGGAAGGAGACGGACAGTGGGGCGACTATGGATGTCCGCTTTTGCCTGTTTAACACGCCCATACTGTCTTGTCGTTTTCCCTTCTTCCGGAGATTGGCTGCGTGTGCCCCATTCTCTCGGTGTGTACGCATTTGCGTGTCCACAAGCTTTCCCACGTAGACGCACGTGTCTCCCTTTCTTTGCCGTTTTTGTTTTCTTTTGAAGAACTCGTTCTTTTATTTTTATTTTTTACTTAGCGGTCTGTCTATGGATCATCAGCTGATACGGACTGCTTCATGCGCCTCGTGCTCTGCTGCCGCCGCCGCAGCCCATGACGTCCTTCTTTGGATGCAATTTATTTATTTATTTGATTACCTCTCTTGCTGGGAGGGGGTAGGGGGACGTGATTTCTTCTGTTTTACGGCTTGGACTCTAACCCTCTCCCCTTCCCTCACCTTGTAGCCCCATATGTATCGTTGGGTACGCACCGAGACGCGAGTCTGCGCATACGTGCTGGACCGCCGCTCCCTCTCGCTCCGAGGAAGTAACAGCCATGCCTTCGCACTCAGCCATGCGAATCACAAGATAGTGGAGCACGTGCAGCCAGTTTTGCACGTGCCCCCCAAAACTTTTCTGAGGCTCCTGCTGCTCAGTGTGTAGTGACACCCAAAGAACGACAATCAACGTTTTGCGTGCATCAGCACACGGCACACACTCGCGCCGAGGTGGAGGCGAGCGCGCTTGCATATGCGCACGCAACACAAGGAACGACACACACACACACACGGGCGTAGTGAACTGCCCCTACATACGGCCCACACGGCAGCAGTGTCTTTTCAAGAAAAGCGAAGCAAAAGTAGAAGGAGGGGTTCTACTGGGCGCTTTGACGCATACACGCGCATGCGCACGCGTGCACACACATGCCTCAACCAGGAGACCGTTTCGACTCTCTGGCGCTCATTACACCCTGCAGTCTCTTTCCCGCATCATCGTCCTGCTTATTTCATGCCTCTCTCTCTTTCCTCAGCAGAGTAGTGCGCAGTTTCCTGCGTGGATCTCTAGGCCTCTCCCACACGTGCAGGCACATGGAGCACTGTTTTCTGCTGCCCATCTTCGTCTAGCCTCCACCTCTCACACTCAATCGTGTCTCTGCATACTCTGGGCCCCACTCCCTCTCTTTTGCCTGTCGACGTGTGACGTTTGGATGCTCCGGCCCTTCTTCGTAGCTTCCTGCTGCTCTCTCCTTCTTCATCGCTTCTGCTCGTTTTTTTTATTATCAAATTGATCCGGACTCCTGCCCTTATTCGTGTGCTTAGGGCTTTTCACAAGGGGTGCGGGGCGCTCTTGCCTCAGCGTATCACTTGCTTCTCATTTTTATTTTTTTATTTTTCTACGCCCCTATTCAACCATTTTTCTTTCTTTGGGTCACGTGCTTCCACCCGTCGGCGCAGTTGGGGCGCAAGTGAGCTACGCCCACGGGTATCGCAGCAGAACGGTGAACGGCGAATGCTACTTTTTGTCAGTAGATCAACAAAGATCATCAAAATCCAAGCACACGATCACACACACACACACACACACACACACACACACACGTAGGCACACCATCTTCCCTCTCTCCCTTGTTGTGCATTGGTGGCCTCCATAGACAACAGCTCCTCTCCCCAGTCGCTTTTTATTTATTGATAACACGCACACACACACGACTCTGCCATGCCGCATCTGCTGGAGCACAGCTTCCTCTTCACAACAGAGGAGCGACAGTTAATTTACCATGCCAATAGCGACGTGAACACACGACCTGTGAGCTTCGTCACGCGCATCTTTCACCCCATCTGGATTCTTATCAGCACACATCTGCTTAGCGATCTCGTGGCTCCGAACGCGATTACATTGGCAGGGCTTCTTAGCAGTATGCAGGCGTACCAGCTAATTAACACGTACTACCACTTCGGGGATCGCAACGGCCCGCACACGGTGCTCGTCGATGTGAGGTCATCGTTGCAGGCGTTTGGCCTCCGTGGCGCCGGCCAAGCACCCCTCGCATCTGAGAACACTGTCGTGGGGGAGATGGCCTCTGCCTACAAAGCTGGGCCTGGCGCTGCTGCCAAGACGGCCAAGGCCATGGGTGCCGCGGCTGCCGCCAGTGCGGCAAGCGGTCAAATTTTAAAGCCGCCAGAGACCGACTATGTGGACTTTTTCCATACTGATCGCACGGTGCAGACGGCCACCGTCCTGGCGATTCTGCTCCTGGTCATTTCCATCACTTGCGGCTCCCTCGATGGCGTGCACGCGAGGCGCTGCCGCAGCGCCACCAGCCTGGGCGACATCTTCTCCCGCATCTGTTCTTCCATGGCGCGCATTTTTATGGCACTGACACTTCTCGAGGTGTTTCAAATCGAGGACGTGTGCACAAAGTGGTACTTTCTGCTTGCCTTACAGCTGATTGAACTGAACACGGTGCTGGGCCGCATCAACGCGTCGAATTTGAAGAAGGACCGCGTGAAGAATGTGGCCTACATTGCGACGTACTGCTTCCGTGAATCCGAGCTGTCGTTCCTTATGGTGTTGCTCCTCATCGCTCGCTGGTTTTACCCTACCGCGTGCCGCAACATTCTTGGCGTCATCTCGGCGAAGGCGCAGGTTGGCTACAACACCCTAGTCGTGGCTACGTTTGTTAGCATTGCTCTTCTCAAGATGAAGAAGCGGTACAAAGGAATTATACTGCTCTGCCTCGCCGCACGTGTGTTGCCGCTCTTCTACCTCTTGCCACTCAGTCAGTACAGTCTGCTGAGCGTCGTTGGCGATGCCATGATTGTAGGATTGCTGTCCATCGAGGTGTACGTGAGTCACCTTGCCCGGCGCCGCATCCATGCCGCCGTTTTTTTTCTCTGTCTCGGATCGCTTTTGAACGACGTGCTCTCTGTGGCGGGGTCTATTATGTACTTGATTGCGATGCTGGTCGACCTGTCATACTCGCTGAACGTACCGCTTTTCACGCCTGTGCGTAACGTGTTCATCGACGGCGTCTTCGACCTTTGCCACGCAGGACACAAGAAACTGATGGCCAACGCTCTCAAGTTCGGCAACCGCCTCATTGTTGGCGTCTGCGGCGATGAAGAGTGTGCTTCATACAAACGTCCGCCGATCATGACCACAGAAGAGCGTATCAATGAGGTGCGGCTGTGCAAGTACGTCTCAGAAGTGATTCCAAACTCACCTGTCACAGGCATCACCGCAGAGATGATCCGGTATTACAACATACACGTGGTTGTCTGTGGTGAGGAGTACAACACGCCCACAGACACGTACTACGCGGTGCCGCGCTGCATGGGCATCCTACGTACTGTGCCAAGGACTCCCGGCATCTCCACCAGCGTTCTCATCTCGCGTATCCGTGCTGCCAGCGACAGCGCAGTAGAGGCAAAGGACAAGAAGAACAATAAGTCAACGGTGAAGGATGGGGCATGAGAGATGCTGACGTCGTTTTCTGTGCCAGCTGCCGATTCTCGTATCTTCAGCGGATGCCCCTCTGCAGTCTGTTGAGGTGTTGAGCTCTCCGGCGATAGTCTGTAGGCACACCAACCCAGTAGACATTCAAGAGTGTGCCTGCGCGCACCCTTTTCTCTCCCGCTACCCCCCTTTTTTTCAGCTCTTGGCATTAAAATGGGTGTCGGAAAGCCCACCATGAGGGAAACAACAGATATGGTTGTGGGCACGACCGAGCGCCGCCATCGCTGAAGAACAACGTGCTCCACGATGATGACCTCTGCGTAATCCTAAATAATAATATGTACATGTACATATACATGTATATATGTATATGTATGTATACATGTGTGTGTGTGTGTGCCGCGTTTCGGATGTGTAGATGTGAGTCTTTCTCCTGCTTTGCTCATTTTTCAATGGTGGCTACTCTCCCAAGGAAAGGAGGACGAAAACAGAAGTCGGCCTGCGCTGCATGACACTTATCGTCAGAACCATCTTAACCGCCTTCCTTGCGCTCTTGCATGATATTCTTCTCTATGCGTTCGCCGCTGTGACGAGCAAAAAAAATAAACAATTGGCTCACTTTTGCTTATTAAGGGTGTGGCTGTGATGCGTTGAGTGTTGTCTTGGTGGTTGTGCCTGTCCGTGCGTACCTACACACACATATATATATACATATACATATATATATATATATATATATGTATATGTACACATACATGTACGTCTGTACGAGTATAAACGCATCCTGTTTTGTCGTTCAAGTGGTTGCGCACGCTCTCTGTTTGCTTGCATATTTGTTTTTCGTTGCTGGACGCCTTTCACGTCTGCTTCTGCAACCCTGTGCTCGCCGCCCTTCCCCTCACACGGCGTTCTCTCTGTGTGAATGCTTCATTTGATGAGACACCTCTTTGAAAATGTGCATGTACTTAGGGTCCAGGTGTGTGTGCGACTCTGCGTGCGGGTATATGTGTGTGTGTGTGTGTGTGTGCGGCCTTTTTTTTTCCTTCATGGCGATTGTATGTGCACCGGATCACGCAGCTCACGGAGTTTATTTACCGTATTCTCATGCCTATTTTTGCTCGCGTGTTATGCCTTCGTTGCGTGTGTGCTTTGTCGGTCGCGCGAGTGTATATCTGTATATGTGTATTGTGTAGTGTATATACATGCTTCTCGATCATTGCTGTCGTGTGATGCTGACGAACATATTGTGTTAATGCATGTACACACACACACACACACACACACGTGTACAGATGCACCCATGCAAGGTAACGATGCGAGGGAAAGGGGAGGGAAGTACGCAACTGCACGTACGGAAAAAACGGCAGGATGCGGGTGCGTAACGTTTGCATTGCGGTGCTACAAATGACAAAGCTGCAGTCTTCGTCAAAGCACACATCTACAGGGACATATGCAGAGGGATGAGTGTGCCCGCCTCATCAGAGGCGTGGGTGCTGCGCACCTGAAACACCATACATACATGTACCAAATACAACTATATGGGGTAATAGGGGGAAAACCACGCACACGAGCGTGCCAATGAAACTAATGAAAATTAAACATCCGGGCTTGGCCAATAGGAAGAGATGACGCTTAAAGATTGTGTGCGTGTGTGTCTGTGTGTGTGTGTTGGCCAAACAACTCTGTTTGGTTCACTGCACACTCTTCCTAGGCGGAGTAGTGCACCCAACCGCCACTCTTGACTTTTGTTAGCGTCTTCTGCCGCTTGCCTCTGATTATGATGGGTGGACACTCCTCAGCTCATGGCATCTCAGGATACAGTACCCACTCTGTGTGCACGAAAGTCCAGCCTGATTCCTCTATTCCCTGCCAATACCGAACCACCTCCGGTGGTGGCAGGTCCAGTGCCATAGACGTGAGGGAGTCAAAGCTATACATCGCTGCTGATGTCGACGGTGATGTCCTGGATGGCGCTGTGCCGGAGTAGCCCGCGACGGCAAGCACACTTGTGCCATCTATGTGATGCGCAAAGTGTCAGTGTTGCTTGAACGTGTATCGCCCTCCTCCCGCCTGTTGGTGTGGGGGCCCAAGCGCCCCTCCGAGGGGGGGTGCACACCAGGTGTGGCGACCGGCATATGATGGGGAGCCGCTGCAAGGTGACCAGCAGAGAGAGTGTGTGTGTGTGTAGGGTTCGAGGCGGCGGCTGTGCTGCGATGACGGCGTTGGCGCACTACTGCCATGTTCGTCTGTACGGCCGCGGTGGTGCCTGTGACGCCCCCCCCCTCCCCCCGGTGTGTGTGGGTGGTCGAGTGGGGCCTTTGGCCTCGTGCTGCAGGGCAGCGAAATGGGCACGCCGTATGAACACAGAGGAGTCTAGAAGAACGCAAACTGTTGCGTGGCCCTCCTGTGTCCTGTTGGGCGTGATTGGCGTCTTCTGCTTTTCTGTGGGGCGGTACTCACCTGCCTGCATTTCTAACGCTCTCACCCATTTTTCATTTCTGTCGTGAGCGCCGACCCCCGTGCTGGAGGGCTTCTGGCCGAGAAAGTTCCAGGAGTAAGTGGGTCAATGAAGATGCGGAGACTCGGCTTGTACGTGCGTCTACCCATGCGTGTATGGGTGCATTCCACTCGCCATTGCACCACCTTTCCGTGCAAAGCAAAGGGAAACCAGTGCCCGCGCACAGGCACGCCGACTTGACACATTCGACAAACCCTTCTTCTCTCTGCTTTATCCCTTGCTGCCCAACCGGCGCACACACACACACACACACACACACACACACGCTTTCCACTTGAACGCCCCGCCCCGCACGCACCTCGGTGTATACACAAGCTTGAAGCGCACATTCAGGGGGAGGAAGCACCTACCGACTCACACAGACATCCACAAATACACAAGGAAACTAAACTTCTCAACCAAAAGTCAAAGGAGGCGGCGCGAAAGATACGTAACCCGAGTACCAAGCTGGTAAATACTCATCACAGGGGTGCGCCCCAGCGAAGGGCGGGAGGAACCGGAGCAACAGTACACCACATACCCACACACCCACACACCGCCCAAGCGACGGAAAAAGAGAGGAGGGGAGGGGGATAGACCGCTGAAAGAAGAACGAAACGATTCTTATTTTTTTTTTTGTGTTTCGTGTTCTCTGTCAATCAATCAATCTCTCTCCCTCTCTATCGATAGACTCATCTCTCTCTCTCTGCCGTTTTGCACTTTTTCTTTCGCTTCGTTGTACCGCTTCCGTTGAGGTACGCCCCCTTTCCTCCTCCTCCTCCTCCTCCTCGGCCTTTTCGCTCGCGTGTAGCTCGTTCGTGTGTACCACCTCACGTCGTCTGTGCGACTCTCTGTTTGCGTGGAGTGTGTCTTCGCGTGGCTCAGTTGCCTTCTCTCCTGGGTGTGAGTGCGTGCTTTTTTTACTTGTGTTGTGCATACACGTCTGTCTTCTTGCTTGAACGTGCTTCTGCGTGTGCCCGAAGCAGCACATCCTTTTATCTTCCTTGCTGGCAAGAAAACGAGGTGAGTAGGCGTGGGAGGGGCAAGAACACGAGGTGTCAGGGGACTGCAGCACGCATGTACATGCCCGTTGAGAACACGATCAGATATTTCGCAACTCCTCGCACACACACACACACGCATATACGGCACACACATTTTTTCTTTCTATTTACTTGATTCTGTCTGTCCCCTCCTTCCCATCTCTGAGCTTCTTCTACTCGTCCTCTCTCGGTTCACATTTCTTTTTTTTTTTTCCGTGTGTGCTTTCGTTTCATTGCCTTTGCGAGAATATACCTCCTCTCTCTCTCTCTGCCTGCTTTGAGGGTCGTCACGCACACGTGCGCCGGCTCGTAGCAAAACGTCCACGTTTGTTACGGGAGAGGGAGGCGAAGACACTTCCAATTACCGCTTTCCGTCCTTTGCGTGCGCTTGAACGCTGCTTTTGCCTCCCCCCTCCCTGTGCTCTGCCTTCGAAAGAGGAGGGAGACTTAACGACACACAGCGCACGTGCGAGCAGTCCCCTACAAGGGAAGACGTGCTACAGCTCTGCTGCACGCGCTGCGCTCCTATTAACCTTTTCCTTTTTTTTTTGTTTCTCACTCTTTCCTTTTTTTTTTTTTCATCAGTCACTCGCGCCCCCCCTTTTCTCTTTTTTTCTTCTTAACCTTACACAGTTTTTCTTTCGTGTTTTCCGCGCGCTTTTTCAGTATCCCTTTTTCCCTTTTTTTATGAGCGTCAAGAAATATTGACTGCTTACATCTCTCCTGTTGTCTTCTCGTTTTCCTTTGCTTGTTAGTCGGTGTGACGTTTTCCTTTTTTTCTTTGATACCATCATCATCATCATCATCAGCATCATCATCTCCACTGCCCATTTTATTTTATTTATTAATTTCTTTTTTTGCCTGTGCGTGTGTGCTTTGTTTTGCTTGTTTGCTCATCCCATTCCTCCCCGCTCTCCCTCTTGGCTGAGCAACCACCCCAAAAGAAAAAAAAATAAGATTGACAGCAGAAAATACGGAAGAGGAAGGAAAAAAAAGAAAGCAGAAACAGCAATAGACACCCCCACCCTGACCACAGATACAGACACACACGACTGCACCTTGCCCGTCTTCGTGCCATTCCGTTCGGCTTGCGACGAGTTGCATGCGGTGTTGTATGCTTGTGCCTTTTTTTTATTGCCCCTCTGCTCTCGTGTTTTTCCTTTGCGGTTCTGTTTTATGGTACTTTCTCTGCCTCTGTGTCGTCGTCCTTCTCCGTCTCTATGCGTCTTCCTTCTTTCCCCCTTCCACGCCAATTGCATCGCGCTCTTGACTTTACTATTATTATTATTATTGGCTGTACGCCCCACACCCCACACTTTCCCCCCCTCTTGTACGTTCAAAAGAAATAAAACAGGAGCGAAGGGCGCGAAAGAGAGAGAGAGAAAGTGAGTGAGAGACAGTGCCAGCAAGTCGTCAGAATACGCACAGACATACACGCGCGGATACATCTCTACATCTCTATATAGGTATATACATATATATATATATATAGGTGTATATTGCTGTGCACATCTCATGTATCTACACGAAAACAACGCACCACTCTCAATTTGGTTGCTTTTTCCCTTTTTCGACTTTCTTTTTTTACTCTAACGCGATATTAAACGAAAAACAGCAACAGAAACGACACAAGAAACCGGAAGAGAACGAGAGAGAACGAGAGAGAGAGAGACAAAGCGGGAAAAACAAATTCGGCAACCACGACATTGCGGCAGACTTCCCCTTCCTCCAAATAAAAGGAAAGGCGACTCGCCACCCCCTCCCTCCCCCCTGAGGCAGCGGCGGCGCGGCTCTTTTTCGTTTCTATATTGTTGGTGGCGCCATCCATATTCTGTCGTGCCTGAAGAAAGGTGAACGCATACACGCATACGTCTCTCCCGTGCGTTATTCCTTTTTTAGTCCTCACCCTTTTTTTTTGAGTGCTGTACTGTGTGCTGCTGGTTGCTTTGTACATCTCCCTTCCTCGTTTTTTATTTATTTTGCCCTGTGCTTCTCTGTGCCTCTGGCCCACGCGCACCACCTTACGCGTCTCTTTTTCTCTCCCCCCTTCCCCTCATTGCTGTTTTCGTTGTTTCACTTGTCTGTCTTCACGTGTTCACAGCCTCTTCCTTCCTTCTTGTTTATCGTTGGGCAAGCAATGCATAACACGGACAGGTCTATGACCTTGAACGCACAATACTTGTCTAGTGACGCCGTGGCCGGCATGCCCGCTCCAGAGGTCGCAGTGGGCGCTCCTGGGCAACCAGGCCTCAAGGACATGGCTTCGTTTTCCTCTATCTCGCTTGACAAAGCGCCGACTACCCCTGGAAGTGACACGATCAATTTTTTCGCGAAGGCACCGTGTTCCTACAAGTCACACTTTGGAGAGTTTGCCACCGGCGCTGTGGCGGGCAGCGCCACGCACGTGGGCTCCGCCCCGGACACACCGCTCCAGAAGGGGCTCAACAGCGGCTACTCTGCTGGGGTGCAGTCGAGGATCTCGCTGTCTGGAAGTATAGGGGCGTCGGTGTCATCTTCTGGTTTCACTGGATCGATGGCGTTTGCGCCTGGGAACGGCGTCATTGGCTCTGGTGCTGGCTTACACAGCAACTCGTCGTCCTTCGGCAACAGCCTGCAGACAGTGAGCGTCACGCCACTTGTGAAGCTCACCCCACCGTCTTCGGCGTGCACCCTGGTGCGGCCGGCGTCGCCCTCCGTCGCCGATGGGGTGCTCTGTGGCGGCGAGGCTGCCGTTGCAAGCGACATTATGAGCGACCCCGAACTCATCGGGTCTACGTGTATCCCTGACTTGGTGAACGGCCTTGGTGTGCCGTTGCAGGAGATCTGCTCGACGTCATCTTCGACCTCTTCGGCGCCCAGCCCACTCGCGCAAACGACCTCTTCGCCACAGTGCGGTGGTAACACCGGTGGCATCTCCCCCAGAGGCACCTGCTCGCTTCTCTTTGACGCTATGAACATGTTCCACCCCAACGCAGAAACAACGTCAGCCGCCTCGACGCTGGGTGAGCACACGCTCAGGCAGACTCACCAGTGCCCCTTCACGTCGCTCCCAGACAACGAAGGCAAAACCGGCGACGACAGGACAGTCTCGCCCACGACGCCAAACCGCCGTGAACCTTCCAAGTCACGTGACTCGGCTCTGTTGGCGAAGCCAAACCTGCTCACCGATCACGCAGCGGCACCGCCAAAGAACTCTCCGAACCCTTCGAAGCGGCGACAACAGCGCGCCTGCGCCGCACCGCCCCGTCATCAGGCGAGCGGCGGCAACTCCTGCTCCTCCACTGGCCAGATGACCCCTGAAAATCTTCAGAAAGGTGGCAGCAGCCCCAGCAGACAGGGCGAGCTGGTTAGCGTCTACGACTCAGACTTCGAGACATTGCTATCTATTCCGGCGTCACAGATTCTGCACCGTCCCGGCCCGGCTCTGGGAGTGTCGCGGCTTGTGCTGTGCCGCAAATTTAATCTCGATAAACCCCAGAGCTGCTCAAAGGGCGAAATGTGCAAATTTGTGCACGCGGATATCCGCAAAGCCTCAAGATGCTGCATCCACGTGAACTATGCATGGCGTAGCCCCGCCCTGTGCACGTACCCGCGACTCCCCGCCGGTGATGAGCTCACTATCTTAGCGCCGAATGAGCGACCGCCGTCAGAGGTAATCCCCAGCGAACGCATTCTTGTCACGCGCGGAAGCACCAATTGGCGGGAGCACACCGCGCCGCTCTCACACTGCGCTCATTACTACTTCAACCGTATGTGCAACCGTGGCAAACGATGCAACTTCATTCATGCCGTGCACGTGGACCCGAACGTACAAGGTGACTTCAAGCATGCGCCTGCGCCGAGGGCGGTGGCGCCGATTGGGTTCAAGCCATCGAATTCGGCGGCTTCGCGAGCTGCAAACGGAGCGCAGGCTGCAGCAAGCGAAGGACACCCACCCAGCGCTCATCACGGCGGCGCCGCGACACAGATGGCACATTCGGCGAAACAACAGCAACTGCCGCCACCGGCGCAGCAGAACAGTGCCAACAACATCGCGAACGCGGGCGGTGGAATCGCCTACGCCTTCGCGCCGGGTATCTTTGCCATGCCGCCGCACGGATGTATGGCGTACCCATTGCTGAACCCTACATCACCGCCGACCGCGATGGGGGTACCGCAGTCACCGGCTGGCATAGGAGGGGGCGCACCGTACGTGATGTTCATGAGCAATGCCGGCCAGCAGGTGGGTTGCAGCTACCTTCCTGCCACCTTGATGCCCCCAACACCGCAGCAGGTGGGCAGCCCCAACGGCGTCTTCTTTATTCTGCCGACGGCCAACGGGTCTGGTGTGCCATTGGCTGGCAGAGGCGCTCCGGTTGGCAGCTCCGGAACTCCTTCCTCCCCGATGGGACAATCTTTCAACAGTCTGAACAACGGCCCTGCCAACTGGTGATTGGCTGGGCACTTGGGCCGCAGCTGCGCGTGGGTGCTGCCGTTCCCGTTGCTGCGACTGTAGCGCCGAATAACGAATAAAAGAGGAGGGTGTGCTACTGTGTGTCTTATCAGCATTGCTCTCTCCGTTTCTTTGAGTATGTTTTTTTTTTTCTATGTCGACCTTCTCTGTTTTTGTGGTCGCTGCCCTTGTTTTCCCCATATGGCCGTCAGATATATATATATATATATATAGGCATTGCGATTCATTTTTTTTTCCTGTGCACGCATAGGGACAAGGCTCTTCTTTCCCTCTTTTTTACTTACATGTTCACGTCTTCATGCACTGTGCTTGATTTTCCTTTTCTTCTATACCTCTGTGAGGGAGGGACGTCCTAGTGTGCTTTGCTCGTTCTCTGTTGCGTTTGTTTACCTTGCCCTCCCTCGCCCTTCCTCTTCCTCTCTCCTACACCTCTCGGCTTATCGGTAGCGGTTAGTTTTTTTTGACTTTTTTTTTTATGTGGGTTCTGTTCTTTGTCTTGTCGCCTTTCTTTATTTAATTTTTTATTTTTATCTCCCCAATCTCTCTCCCTCTCCCCCTATGTGTGTGTGTGTGTGTGTGTGTGTGTGTGCAAGTGTGTGCGTGTGTGCGCGCAAGTGTGTACCTCATTTAAGTGTTGCATTATCTTTTATTTTCCTGTTGCTCCTTATGTTTGTTATTATTTCGGGACGCCTCTGCTGGAAAGACGGGAGGATGATGAGGGAGATGGAGATGCGCGTGCAGGTTTGATGCCGGCGTGTCTGTGTGCCCCCTTCCTGTTGCTCCTTCCGTCGCTTACTGTTCTTTCTGTCTGGCGTCCTTTTCTCTTAGGCATGTGTCTTGCTCTCCCTTTTTCTTTTTCCCTGTTGTGACTCTTGATGGGCGTGTGCATGCCTCACTTCAGTGATGATGTCGGTGTAGACTGGGGTTATCCACGACAACAACAACAAAAAAAAGTATCTTGGCTTCCTCGTATTCCTTCTGCATCAACGATTGAAACTCAACACGCATCTCCATGTTTGTTTCCTCTAGTGCTGCTGCTGCTTCTGCTGCTCCGCTTACCCTCACTTCAGTGCAGTGGGACATCAGCTGATACCTGAGGATACACGGACGCCCCCCCCCCCCCACACACCAACATACACACACACACAAATGAAGAAAACAACCCCCCCCCAAAAAAAAGTGACGGGCACCAAGAGGACAAACAAAAAACAACACCTCTCTCCCTCTCCCCCTTCCGCACAAACAAACAACAACAACAAAAAAGACACTAACATGTAAAAGATTTAATTCAAATTACCACCACCACCACCAAAAGGGGGAAAAACATTGCTCATCTCCTAAAAGTCATCTTTTTGTGTAATTTGTTTTTTTTTTTCATGCGTGTGTGTATGGGTGCGAGGGCGGAGGGATGTGCTTTCTAATATTATTATTATTTGCGTGTATGGGTGTGCCTGTGCGTCTAGACCTTTCACGGCTGTTGATGCTGTTCTGCATGTTGTCTTGTGCTAATTTTTTTTTTCTTTGTACCCCTGGTGAAGCGGGTGGGTGGACACTCCTCAGCTCATGGCATCTCAGGATACAGTACCCACTCTGTGTGCACGAAAGTCCAGCCTGATTCCTCTATTCCCTGCCAATACCGAACCACCTCCGGTGGTGGCAGGTCCAGTGCCATAGACGTGAGGGAGTCAAAGCTATACATCGCTGCTGATGTCGACGGTGATGTCCTGGATGGCGCTGTGCCGGAGTAGCCCGCGACGGCAAGCACACTTGTGCCATCTATGTGATGCGCAAAGTGTCAGTGTTGCTTGAACGTGTATCGCCCTCCTCCCGCCTGTTGGTGTGGGGGCCCAAGCGCCCCTCCGAGGGGGGGTGCACACCAGGTGTGGCGACCGGCATATGATGGGGAGCCGCTGCAAGGTGACCAGCAGAGAGAGTGTGTGTGTGTGTAGGGTTCGAGGCGGCGGCTGTGCTGCGATGACGGCGTTGGCGCACTACTGCCATGTTCGTCTGTACGGCCGCAGTGGTGCCTGTGACCGGTGAAGGGACCAGGGGAGGGGCTCGAGGAGGGCGTGGCGCGTACCTCGCAGCGAACTGTGGGCATGCGGACAAAATAGAACCGAACTTGCAACACAGGGGTGCTACGCGCCATGCGCGCGCTTCCTTCGGTTGACTTCCCCCTTCTTCGTACGCCCAGTCACCTTTTTTGCCTCTTATTTATTTATTTTTGGTCGCCTTTGTCTTTCTTTACCGTTGCCGCCTATTTTTATTCTTTCACTGCTTCCTTCTCTGTGCCATCCCTTTCCCCACACCCACTAACGGCATTGTCACCTGTGGCGGGAGGAAGGAAAAGGAAGTGACGAATTCGATACACACACACACACACACACACACACACACGTACACACACACACACATATTAGGGAAGAATGACAAAAAAAGGAGGGAGGTGGTGAGGCACGTCTGCGTGCGTATGCTCCTGCATGCGGCGCCGCTGTGTTCGATTTCTCTTTCTGTAGTCTCTCTTGTTTTCTGTTCGATCTTGTACTCTCTTGAGCTGCTTTCCCTTAACTCCTTGCGCTTGCCATAAAGTGGTTTTATTTTTGATTCCGAGTTTTGTTTTGCCTTCCCTTCGTTGTGCACCGCAACACAGCGCGTATGGATCGAGGGGCTTACAGAAGTGTGCGTGTAGAGGCGGAATCACGGAGGTGCACCCCCCCCTCCCTCCCCCCTGCCTGTCTGCCTGCCCTTGCCACGATGCAGAATGGGCAACGTGCTTCACCGAATAGGTTGCGCCTTGTTGTCTGTCTGTATGCGTGCACTTCCCAAGTTTCCTTCATGCTTCACACCCCTGTCCTCGTATCTCTCCTATTCCTTTTTTACCTCTGCATGGGTTCATGTTTTGTTATATATCTCTCTCTATCTCTATATATCTATCTATCTATCTATATATATATATATATATATATGTATTTGGTGACCCTCTCTGACTTCTCTTCTCAAGCAGCACAGAGGCATACATGGAAAGAAAAAAAAAGGAACGAGACCAACAGCAGCGAGAAGAAGCGAGACCACATGAAATATACCCGAGACAGCAAAAGGTTAACATGAGTACACACACACAGAGAGAGATATCTCTGTGTGTGTGTACGCCAGAGAAGGAGGGGCCGAGTTTTGCATGCGCGTACCTGTACTGGGCGACTTCTCTATTCCATGTACCACTTCCTCCTGCACTTTCTCTCTCTCTCCCCCCCTAGACACACACACCCACACACACACACACACACACACACGCCTCCGCGGGTTTGTGGTGCTCTTTTGTCTTCCGCTTTCTCTCATCGGCCTTGCCAGTACTGTCGTGTGAGGCTTCCCGCTGCACTTCTGCCGCCCTGCCACTCACCACATCATCCTTCCGCTGCTCTCATTTTTTTATCGTTGCAATTGCGCCGTTCACCACGCCGCGCAGCGCATGCTTTCGCTTTCCCTTTTTCACACACGCACAGACACACACACACATATACTGCACACATATTTGACTCCCTCGTCGTACGTGACGTCCGCGAAGCGATTAGAAGCCGTGTGCTTTGCGTTCGCCTCACTTGCGTCTCCCCCTTCCCTAATGATGGGGAGAGGGAGACGCCCCGGGCTCGTGGCATCGAAGGGTGAATCTCCTCGATTCTGTAAGACAAAGCCAAGCGGCAGCAGCGCCCCCGCCGCTCCCTCTATATCCCCATGCTAACGCCCCACTATGTGTGGCGGTAACAGAGCCATGTATCTACCACCTAGGGAGGCCAGAGCGCCCCACCGCCTGTTGGTGTGGGGGCCCAAGCGCCCCTCCGAGGGGGGGTGCACACCAGGTGTGGCGACCGGCATATGATGGGGAGCCGCTGCAAGGTGACCAGCAGAGAGTGTGTGTGTGTGTGTAGGGTTCGAGGCGGCGGCTGTGCTGCGATGACGGCGTTGGCGCACTACTGCCATGTTCGTGTGTACGGCCGCGGTGGTGCCTGTGACGCCCCCCCCCCCCCCCCCCCCGGTGTGTGTGGGTGGTCGAGCGGGGCCTTTGGCCTCGTGCTGCAGGGCAGCGAAATGGGCACGTCGAACGACCCCCCCAATGGTGGCAGACAAATACACACGAAGCGTAAAGAAGGTGCGCACCATTGCGAGACGCTTAGGTTGCGCTTTTTTAGCATGCCTTTGTGTCACCGCATCGCGTCTTTCTCCCTCTCTCTGTGTGTGTGTGTGTCAACACTTCAGTTCGTTGCTGCGCGCTCCGCCTACGAACTCATCACGTTTCTTCTGCTCGATAGGCTTCCCCCAAATTTTCCGCTCTGCATCGGGGTGAAAGTGTATGAGCTCTTTCTTATTGTGTGGTGCCTTACGACGTGCACCTCTTTTGTTTACTGTTTCTTGTAGTGCGCGAGCCTTTATGAGTCTCTCCGTGCCTTCGCTGGCCCGTCCCATCGTGTCCTGCACTCTGCGTGTGCGTACGTGCGCATTGTGGTTGTGAAGGGAATTATCAAATAATTTGAGTATGACATGTGGGAAGCCGCAGACTACGACACTGATGTACTTCTGTCGTTGTCTGAAATAAAGAGGGAGCGCGCAGGCAGCGCGCACCTTTGCTTTCCTTCCCGTGGCACATTGGGAAGAACTCGCCCTCCTCCCCCCTTGCTTCTATTGCTCACTTAGTCACAGACACGCCTACATGTGTCTCCGTGCGTGAATCTGCGTCGGAAATGGAGAGCATCGACTGGTTCGTCGATGTTGCTCTCGTATCTGTGATGCGCGCGCAGGCGGGCCGCGCTGATTTTTCCCGGTGCGCATTTTTTTTTTTTCCAAACGTCCTATTATTTTTTCTGTGCTGTTTCTTCGGTGCCATGCGACGCTATGTCTCTGCTGCATCTTCTCCACTCCTCTCTCGTTCCTTTCCTCTTGTGCATCTCTTCTTGCGGGCATGGCTTACTGGGGGGGGGTGGGTGGGGCGCGACGCGCAGGCGGTGTCTCCACACACAGGCCAGCACACCCCCTTGTGCCCAACGCGGAGTTGTTCTTTTGGCATGCTTCGCTTGGAACCCCCCCTGTGTTGCTGCACTTTTCTTTTTTATTTTTTATTATCGTTTTCCGGCGTTTGAGTGCTGTGCTCTCCACCTGTCTCCCGTCTTACACCAGCTCGATTCTGGATACCTTCCCCCCTCCTCCTCCAACGCGCACATGTACATCGATGCGTTCTTTCGCTTGGTTGTGCTTCCTCCGGGAACGGCTGTGTAAGCCACATGTGTGTGCGTGTGCTGGCTTGTGCGCTCGCTTACATACGTGCTTCCTCGCTTCGTCATCTCGTGTTTGCCGTTGCTTGCCGCACCTTTCTGTTTCTCTCGCTGCGCGCAGTGAGGAGGCGTTTCATTGAAAATGAAAGCAACGACAAAAAAAACAAGAGGGATCTACGTGAGGATGCAGCGGTGTCTATCTGGGAAAGCATGCTTGAAACGCCACAAAGCGAGATCCGAGGGATGGCATTGAGCAACTTGCTTGTCCACACTTCTCTTGCGGTGGGGAGTCGACGGTAAGTGTGTGTGTGTGTGTGTGGGGGGGGGCGCGTTGTAGCATGCAGTCGCATAGACTTGTTGCTCGACGCATCGTTCTCATCAATTGCCGTTCCCTGTTGCTGCCGTTTCCCGTCTGACATCCTCTGTGTAGCTCCTTCCTCCGCTTGCCAAGCTTCGAGCACTGCCCTCCACCCCCCTGCGTGCCTCTCTTTGACTACTGAAGAAGAAAGCTATCGCCACTATGTGAGCCACCAGGGCACTCACCCTCTATCTTGACGTGCGTGCGACCTCTGTGCTGATTCTCCTCCTCTCTCCCCTTCTTCATCTCTCACCCGCGCTCGCACACACCATGCTACGGCAAAGTTTTCTAGCACCCGTGTGCCGTTCTTGCAGTGTCGCCACCTTCCCATTACTATCTTTTAGTTGAGTTGCTTGTCCTGGTATCGTCTTGCCACAAGCATCGATACGTTCAACAGCCCTCCTTTTCTTGTCTTCTTCCTACTGCGTGCTCTCGAGTACGTGCGCTGTCCGGCGCGCGTTGTCGTTGTCGTTGTCTCTCTCTCTCTAATCTACCTGCACTAGACCCACACCCGCAGGCATCTCGCCTCTTCCTCACTGTCCTGTCTTTCCGCCTTCCCTCGATACGGGCTACTCGAGGCAAACAAGGTAACACAAAATATAAGGAAAGAGGAGAGAGGTGGGTGTCCACCCCACACGCAGGCACATCCCCCGTATTCACAAAGCACGGCAAACAAACAAATAAGGGGCTCAGAAGCGACCACGGAAGGACCAACAGGAACATCAACACGCACACACCCAAGCAAAGGGAAGGGGAGTACCAAAATACGTGCGGATCTCGGCTGCTTCCACGGCAGTCCATCGCGGTGTTGTCAGGTCAACACCTTCGCCGCCCCTCCTCCTTGCTCTCTTTCTCCCCTTTTCGCGTGTCTTTTTTCGGGGGGCTTTGCTGGCTGTGCGAGCGTGTGCTGTGTGTTGGTGTGCGCGCGCGCCTTATTCTTGAAATTATTTTTACGTGATTGTTGTCTGTGTAGTTTTTTTTTTTTGCTTTCTCCTCTTTTGTCTCGTTTTTATTTGTAGTGGTTGGTTGCTGTCCTTTCTTCTCTCTATTTCACTGTCTGCTCATCACACACTTACACACACACACACACACAACCACCCGCAGCACGCGTGTCTGATTCTCGTTTTCTCTGAGGCGTTCTCCTTTTTTTTTTTATTGTAGGCTCCGTGCTGACCTCCCATCTCGAAACAGAGAAGAAAAAAGAAGCTGGGAAGGGGGGTGGGATCTCTTTGCACTTCTCTGTTTCCCTCGCTGTGCTCACGCGGGTGTGCCCTTGCTTTCTTCAAAGTGTTTGCACTGCTCTGCGTTGCCGTCTCCCTCTTTCCCTCCCCTGATCTTCCTGCCCCCGTGTGTGTGTGTGTGTGTGTACCCCCTTTTTTTTTTCTTGGTTTCACTTCTTTCTCACCGGCGCCCGTTGAAGCATTCTTGCGTGTGCTTCCCACGTGGGGGTACTTCCCGAGTAGGCAACTAACTGCAGACGCTGTTTTCTTTCTTTCCAAGAGTGTTTCACGCCTTCACATTTTAGCTGCACAGCCCTTCTGCCTCCGCCTCCTGCTTTGCCGTGAGTGCCGTGCCGCTCCCATTTTCTGTGTCAGGGGGAGGCTCGTGGTAGTTGAAAGACGATCAGCGGCAAGACGACCACAAAGATCAGTTGGGCTGATTGAAGAGAGACAGTCATTGTACTTTTACAGACCCGCTCGACCGTGACGCAACACACCATCATCGTTGCAGCTTACTTGCACCAACCCCTATCACTTACTTCCACGTTTGCGACAGACGCACACAGCAGCGTTGTGAGTGACTGATTGCAGCCTCTTTCTCTATTCTTCCATTCTTCACGTTATCTTCCCATTTCCTGCGTCTAGCTGCAACGTTGACCCCCCCCCTCCCCCCGTGGACACCTCTTCGCCGATTCCCTTCTCTCAGCTTCACATAGACATATATTTTTTTTTTTTTTTTGACGTGAGGGTCGTTCAGTGCACCTTTTTTCTTGAAGTCAGACTTCTTCCTCCTTCTACGTGGCTCACTGCGCCTCTGCCGCCTCTTGCCGTTTGTCCCCGCCTCTTCTCTCCCCTGCACACATTGGACGCGTACGTCAGTGGAGGCACTGGCGCGATCTTCCCTGCGTTTTTTTTGTTTGTTTCCTTGTTTCTACTCCTCCCTTCTGCCTGCCCATTGGAGGGGCACATACCCTGAGAGCGGTCAACCTGCACACGACAACGACAGCCAGGCAAAGCGCCCGAGAAGAGTGTCGAAGACGAAAGCACGAACACGCAGCGTTTTCATTTTTGGTCTCGCTTTCGCACCACCGCCTTGTCTCCCCTCCCCTCCCCTCCCTCTTCGCCGCTCCCTCTCGTTCACCTCGCTTTCTCTAAGCCCGCTCTCTTGTTCCTTCCGACACCCACCCAAGTTCCACGTCTCACACCACTGGAGGGGTATCTGTGTGGCCGGTTGCCAGTGAGATATTCTGTTTCTCTCTCCCCCAACCTTTCCTCTCACTGTGTGTGTGTGTGTGCCGGAGTTCGAGGCAGTTCCCGAGTGATCGCAGGGTTGTGTCTTCACCATTTCTTCCTCCTCCCCCCTTTTTTTGCTTGCTCTTCCAGTCTTTCTCATCACCTCATTCCTCTTTTTTATTTTTATTTACTTCTCCCGCCCCCTTTTTTTTTTCAACTTTGTGTGAATGGAAACGGCGAGTGGCTCCATCAGTGTTTACCTTGGCAGCTATTCTCATCAAGAGACTCTGTGTTTCTCTACGCGCGTGCCTTCCGTTTCTGTTTTTTTTTCTTTTTTTCCCCCTGTTGCTTTTCTCTTTCGCCAAATACGTACTGGCTGCGGCTGTGTTGGTTGGTGCTCACACAAACACATATATATATATATATATATACATATACATATATATATATACATATATACATATATACACGTATATATATATATATGTATATTAGTTGTTGTTGTTCCTCCCCCCGTGCTTCCCTTATCCAACCCCCCTCCTCCTCCTTCCCGCTAACACACACGTTGACGGGGACTGTAACGACAATCACATACATACCTACTCACACGAGAGAATTTAAAAAAAGGAAAAAAAACAATAGGGAGAAGATCTGTTGACCACACCCACTCACTCACTCACTCACACTCCATTACAAAGCACACGGGGCCGTACTCAAAATATTCACACACACACACACACACACGCACACACACATCTGTATACATAAAAAAATAAATAAAGGAAAGGAGCAGCGCCCACGGTAGCGTAAAAAGGGAAGGAAAAACGGCAAAAAAGCCTCCAAAGAAACGAACCTATCGCGGAGACGACGACGGGAGCCGCCGACACCGCTGCAACAATACAAAACGAGCGCGAAAAGCGAAGGAGTGAAAACCAACGTGCAAACGGGAACAACTGCTGCCCGCAAAAGCAAAACAACAACCCCTCTTCCTCCCCCTCCTCCAACAACAACAAAAAAAAGGAACTCACTAAGAGCTGTTTTCATATTTCTCTGTTTTTTTTTCTTTTCTTTTGTTTGGATTTCCTTCTGCTGCACTCCTTGTCTCCTCCCCGTGTTTCTCTCTCTCACACACACGCACACACACGCACACACACACACACACACACACACGCACACACACACACACACTACATCACGCCCCCTTTTTTTCTGTGGAACGACGCGTTTATCTCCGCACTTGTGGTTTTGTCTGGCTCTCTTCCGCGGCGTTGTGCTTCCCTTTCTGTGCCGCCGCCTCGGGACTGTCTCCGTCTCCCCGGTGCTGGCGCCCTCGAGCCTGACATCGTTTGTCAAGTTTAGCTTGTACGTGCGTGCGCGTGTGTGTGAGTGTGCTTGCGGGACCGGACCGATACAAGAGGGCGGACCATTGCTGGTGCTGCCAGTTGTGCTTCTGTGGGTTTTTTTTTTCTTCTTCGCCTCGGGTCTTCTTTCCAAGTTGCTACTAAAAAAAAGAAGAAAAACTCGCGTATCTCTCTCTCTCTCTCTATATATATATAGAAATAAGCAGTACTGGCAGAGGAAGAGGGAAACACAAAAAGAGGAAGGATCCCCTCCCCTCTACCTTTTCTTTTGTGTTTGTTTACTTCTGAACTTTTCTGCTGTCCTTCTCTCTTTCTCTCTCCACCATCGTCAAGCAGCAGCATCTGCGCTGGTACCTTCTCCTTCTCCTTGCTCCGTCTTGCTTATCCTGTTTTCCGATTGTACGTTTGCGTGTGTCTGCGTGTGTGGAGTTCTTCTCCCTCCTCGTTACTCCCTCTCTCTGCCGCGTGAACACAAACACTCTTCGACCAATCGGGCTCACTTTGCCTCTCTCCGATTTCTCTTTTTTATTTTTATTTGCTCTGTATCTCATTACCTTCTTTGCCACCCACGCTGCGTTTGATTTTTTTGTTGTTCAGTGCACGCCTACCCGAACAGATTGAGACGGCTGCAGAGCGAGCGAGCGAACGGGAAAAAAAAAGGGTGAGAGACACCCCCATGTGACGTAATCCGAAGCGAATACAGCGACAGATCCGTTTATTTCCTTTCCTGTCTTCCACTCGTTGGTGTGTAGGCATTGCTTTTGTAACCCAGACTCTTCTGCTTCTCTGCCTCCCTCCTCTCTCTCTTTTTTTTTTTTTTTCGTGTTGTTATCTTTTCTTTACTGCCTAACCTCTATCTGTTTTCCTTTGCTTCCTTTTGCGTGTGTGTGTGTGTCTCCTCTCTCCATCTCCTACCTCCTCCTCCTCCTCCTCCTCCTCCCCCCACATCTCACTTCCCACCCCCTTTTCCCATCAGTTCTTGTTTTTTTTTCTTTTCTGCGCTTTGTCTTCGTTTTCTGCACAGTTGTGGCTGCCTCCGTGTGCTTTTATTATTATTATTATTCACCTGTGCGTATTTTGCTGTTCGTGTTGCGGTGCGGTGCTTGTCTTCGTGTCTCCCTCGTTTCCGTGTTCCTCGATTTTTCCCTTTCTCTCATTTTTTTTTTTACCGTTCGTGCAGCTGTCGAAGCGAGCTCTCCGTGTTTGCTCAACTACCACCGTAACGTCATCGTCTACGTGATAACTATACAGATAAGGTAGAGTGAGCGCCGAGAGAAAGCAACGATACAAAAGTAGAAGCGAAGGAAGAAAAGGTGGCCTCGCCCTCTTCTCTTGCCCCTCCCCCTCAAGCAAAACTCAAGCACAACCAAGCAAGAACAAATTCAGAAAATACCGGCAAACATATTTTCTCGCTGTTCCACTCTCTCTTTTTGTGCTGAAATTGTGCTACGAGGTTCTCATATTTGTGCGTTTTACTTTGCCGGTTGTCTACCCCCTCCCTCTGGACCCATCCGAGGCCTTTTTCATTTTGTGTTCGTGGGCATTATACCTCGCTCTTTCCGTGTCTTGTGCGGCAGCGTGATACTGTTGTCCGCGTCTACCTTTTTTTTTTCCTTTTTTGTGTAGCTTCCCCCGTAACGACACGCTCCCTTACGCAAGCATGTTTTCCCCCATGTACGAGGATGTGTCCGGCCTCTTCGGCCACCCCATGTCTCTCTCTGGCTTCGCCCCATCGACCGAGCTGCAGTTTCCACAGACAAACTACATGACGACAAACACCAACGCACCGCAAACACCAACTCAGCAGCAACAGCAACAGCTCGCTGGACGCGCTACAGTGTACTCGTTGGTGGATGCTCCGGGCATGCAACTGCACCGCCAGGCTGCGCCGCCGCAGCAAATTCCGTTGAGTAGCGTTCCACTAGGCGCCTTCGATGGCGCCTCCATTGTTCCATACGAGGTCTTCATACAGCATCAGCAGCAGCAGCAACTCGCAGCTGCCGGCAAACCCACGGCTGTCCAGACGCAGGATGGTGTAAAGTATTACCTGTCCTCCTCCACAGGTGCACCGGTGATGGCTTCCGCTGGTCCTCCAGCCGGAACACAGGCCAACATGATGCAGATGCAGCAGCACGGTGCCACTCTCTACACTCTCGAGTCGAATGGCGCTACCACAACGCTGACCTCTACGCCGCCTGCCGGTGGCCTCTTCCCAGGTGTAGCGGCAGCGAACGGTGCCCCATCGGCTGCGGAGTACCCGCTCTATGCAGCAGCAAACGGATTCCTGAGCAGCAGCCCGCTTGGTATGGCACCAGCGACCGTCGGTGGTACCTCGGGAACCCCTTATGCGATATCGGGCCACATGCCCAGTGCATCCCCGCGCGCCCGCGGAGCTGACAACGGCTCCTCTTCTGCGATTGCAGGCAACCAGCACCATTCCAACAGCGGCAACAGTAGCAGCGTGTCCACCCGTCGCGAGAACCAGGCCACACTTCATGAGATGCTGACGACCAAGACGACGCTTGAAGTTTTTGACCCCGACTTCAAGTTTATCTGCCATGTGCCGACGAACTGCGTGGCTCACCTGCCGCCTCCGCGACTGAACATCACTCGCCTTGTGCTGTGCCGCAACTACCGCCCCCATGAGCCGCAGAGCTGCGCGATGGGGAGCAGCTGCAAGTTTGTACACGCGGACTGCAACTACACAAAGCTCGAGGCGCACCCGATTCACGTGAACTACATCTGGCGCCACGAGAGTCTCTGCACGTACTCGCGCATGCCTGCCGGCGAGAGGCTAGAGGTGGTGCAGCCAGACGGCCATAGCGTTTCCATACCCTCTGAGAGGGTTCTCTTGACGGCCGGCACAGCAGCACACGCAGAGGCGGGAAAGTCGACGCTGACGTGCTGCGACAGCTACGAAAACAGTGGCATGTGCAACTGCGGCGAGCGCTGCACATTCATTCATGTCGTGCACGTCGACCCGAACGTGCAGGGCGATTTCAAGCGCGCACCTCGTAAGCGAGAGGGAGCAAGCAACAACAATAATGCAAACAGCATTTCAAACACATCGATCCAGTGCAACCACCACCACCACAACGGAAACCGCAGCACGAGCAACGGCGAGGCGAACGGTCGGGAGCAACGGAGTAGTAGCTTCTCCACCCTGGAGCAGCTGCCGCAACGCCGCCAGACCACTTCCCCCGACGCGGTGAACAGCAACTCCAGCAATGCGACCAATTCGACTGTGTTGAACGGCGCAAAGGCGAACAAAAGGATAACCACCCCAGTCGAGGGCATCCTGAACTCATCTGCGTCTACAAAGCTTCAGGAGGCAGTGGCGCAGCAGCTGCAAGTTACGGGCACCATGAACTTGCAGTCGGCGAATCCGTCGTTTTCCATCTCACTCACGCCCTTTGCTATCCAGACATTGACGAGCTCTCAGTCGCTTGGGACGCTTTTGTATTTGCCGCGTGGGGCTTCTGAGGCTACAGTACTCGGGCCCGTCGGTGCCGGGGAGATGTCGCCGCCGTCTCCTTGAGGTCGCCCGACGTGCAACCTCCCGCTTACACGAGTACACACGCGTGAAAACTCCATCATCATGCGCGTGACTGAAGGCACGACATGGTGCCATCGGTCTCCTCGTGGCATGTCACCTGTGTGACTGTATCCGTTGCCGGCGCCCTTCTCCAGCTTTGTGTTCGTCTGTGGCCCGCTCCTTCAAATATTCTATGCTCATGTTTGCACCGCTGTGATGTACGGTCACAGGCCGCATGGGACTCCTCCGCGTTTTTCTCTTTACATTTGTATTCATGCTTGGCTTCCCGACACACATGAGCTTCTTTCACTTTTCTGCTTCTCTTTTTCCATCTGAGCGAACCCGGTGGATGCGATGCCCGTCTACGGTGCAGTTTGCTCGTGAAGGCGGTGGCGCACACCAATAGCGTCAATGCGTCCTGACGCAGGTCTGACGTGTGTGACTGGTGCTGCTGGCTTCCGCTGCAGCTTCGTCTCCCTGTTCCCTTTTCTGTGCATCGCACATGCTCTGTGAGATCAGCAACGCATGAAGTAAACACAACTCACGAAGTGCTGCACACGGCCGACACCACGGGGAGAAGGCCGATGAAACGGGCGAAGGAAATAGTGGAGCCCACAGACACACGCGCAGACTCGTCTTTGGGTGTACGCACACGAGACGAATAGCAAAAAAAAAAAAAAAAGAGTTTGTAATTCAGTACGAGAAGCGAACAAGGAGACAACAGGGGTAACAATCTACAGAAATTCACCGCGCATGTGTATCCGGGTTCCCTCAAGAAGAGGAAAGAAAAAAAAAAAAAAAGGATATGCGGGTGGCGATGCCCGGTGCGCAAATACAGGCACCCTTCCCCCCCTCTCCTCCTGCAGAGAAGGTAAGTAAACGATCGAAAACAAACAAACAAACAAACAAAAAAAGCGTAAGAAAAAAGGTGCAAGGAGGTAGCAAAAAACAACAACAACAACAACAAAACGATTTCTTCCTCTCTCCACTTGTTGCGCCTGTATATTGTGGTGGTGGTGGTGGGGGTTGCATCCTGCGCTCTCTATCATATCAACGATGCGCTGATTTCACTGCTGTCGCGCGTGGTCTTTCTTGGTTCGACTGTACTTCATGACTTTGCGTAACATTTGATTTTTATTGTTTTTGTCATGCCCCCTTTTATGCACTTTGTATTCTTCACGTGCCCATGAAGAAGGTGACGAGGTCGTTCGAAATATTTTCCTTCCTTTGGTTTACTCCCTCCCTTCCCCCTTCCCCCCCCCCCCACACACACACACACATGCGTGCGCGCGAGAAACGGAGCTGAGAGGAGCATTGTTGCTGTCAGAATGAATTTCGAGAAGGTATGGTGCAAGGTGATGGCGGTGGTGGTGGCTTGAGAAGTCGCGATTATCGAAAGGAAACGAAACAAGCGTATGATTCCCCCTTCCGCAACCTCCTCCCTCTTTCACACACGTGCGCTCATGCACACATGGGAGCATACGTACGAGCGTGTCTGCCTTCTCTCCTCCGGCACCTTCTCGCTTTTGTTTTTATTATATTTCTGTGCGTGTGCGTGTGCGTGCGTGTGTGTGCACCGCCTCTTTTGGTTATCAGCTCACATATGTGATTGTTATTCTCTGACTTGTGGCTGTCATCCTTTCTTCTTTCTTTTTTGCCCTTGCACCAATATGGATGTCCGCTGCCTCCATGCTCGTGTGTCGATATGTACACGGGTACACGCAGTGGCGTTTGCGCATGTGTGTCTGTGAGCGGATCAGCGGCGGCACAGTGTGCGTGCACCGGGTATGCTATTTTGGGAGTACGCGCCTGTTTCGTTTTTTCTGACTGTCTCGCTGCGTCTCTCTGTTCCCCACCCTTCAACACATACTCGTCACCTTCACAACATCTTGTTGGCATCGCTCTCCCTTTTTTTTGCTGTTGTGTTGACTCTCACCTTTTTCTTTTTTTGGTTTCTCTGATAAGCGGTGCCTCCCTTTTCTCTCGGTGTCCAACCTCCGCCTGCTGCAGTCTCCTCCACACACACATGTATATGTATACATGTGTGTGTATGCGTGTGTGCGTATGCTTCTTCCCGTGTACGCGTCGGTGTGGCTTGAGCAGCGTGTAAGTCCGCATCGCCTACTCGCATGTTTTCTTGTCTAACTGTGCTTTTTTTTTTTTGGGTGTGCCTATCGTTACCATCAGTCACCAGTTCTTTATATTTCTCGAACGCCCCCCTCCCTTTTCCGTGTTTCCCTTCCGAGTCCCCCCCTCCCATTCCTCGATTACTAAAGCCTCTTCCTTTTCTGATTTCATTGCCTACTCAGTGTACTTGTTGGGCTCTCCTCCTCCTTTTTTTTTTTGATATTTCCTTGGCTTATGTGTCTTTCTCGTTGACTTCATCACTGCCATTGAAGCGACGAAAAAGTTCTGCACACCAGGGGCGTGTACACATACATATATGCATCTCTCTCTCTCTATATATGTATGCACACATACACAGATCCTGGAAAGGAAAGAAACGCAGCTGCAGAGACGCGCAAAACGATCGCTATTCATTGCGTTTGTGTGGACGTGCGTTCGTTGGGATTTTTTTCTTTATGCTTGCTGCATCTCATTTTTTTATTTTTGATTTGCTCACGTCTTCTCTACATCCTCGCTTTTTTTTTTTGTCTCAGTTGTCTGGTCGAGTCTTCCTCTTTTTTTATTCCATGTTGTTTCCTCTTCCGTGCTTTGCTTTCCCGCCCATCCCCATTCTCCTTCTTTACTGCCTCCCCCCCCTCTCCTCTCCTCTCCTCTCCTCTCCCCCCGAGTTGTACATCTGCATGTCTGTGTCTTTGTGTTCCTTCACGGTATTGCCGTCCGTTTCACGTTGTTTTATTTTATTTTTGAGTCTCCTTTCTCTGCCTGCTGTGTCTTGCTTGACAGCACCAAGCAAATATGTGTCACCTGTCATCGATCCATTATCATCCCTCCTTCCTTCACCTCAAAGTTTTAGTGATGCCCCTGGTGCGTGCGTAGTCTCTTTCTGCGTTGCCGCCTCTCTATGTTGTGCCCTTCTCATTGGCGGTGTGGCGATGCTGCCCACAATCTCATTTTCCTTTTCTTTCGTCTCAGGCCCGTTTTCTTCTTTTCCTTTGTTATCTTTATTGCATGCAGTTTGTTACCTTTTTTTTTGTATATTTTTGTTCGTGTATGCGTCTGTGCGTCTGCCGCCTTTCTTGAAGTCGTGCACGAGTGCGCCATCATGCCGTCTCCATGTTGTCGTTTGTGTTACTTGCGCTGTTTTCTACAGGAGAATCCCCCCTTTTTTTTCTGTGCCTGTGCGTGCGTGTGTGTGTGTGTTTTCCAATGCTCATCACTGACATTTTTGGCCTCCGCAACGTCATTGCTTCTTTCCTCCTTTTTCTGTTCTCGGTTCCTAATGCGCCTGCAGCGGCGCCAGTGACATCAGCATCGGCTGCAGTAAGGGCACACATCCAACCATAGTAACACACGCACACACACATATATATATGTGTGTGTGTGTGCACATGCGTACAACTATGGAGAGAGATGACAAGAGCTCTGTGGTTCAAACTCGAAGGGACATGTTGCGCTGATTTTTTTCCGCAGCTCCCTTTCTTTTTTATATGTGAGCGCGCGTTGCTGTGCTTGTGCCCCGGTCGTCCTTGATAAGTAGCTCATCTACAGGGGGTCACACAACACATGCACGCACGCGAATGAGGAAAAGTGGTTTTCTCCCTCTGTACACAGAGTGTGTATGACCGTGCACAGGAGGCAACAGGTAGATCGAGAGAACTATTCGAAGGCGCCTTCAGCAGCGGTGGGCACGCGCACATGTATGCGCAAAAGAAAGAAAAAAATCTACATGACAAGAAAGCAAGGCAGAACCGAACAAAACAAGCCTGTGCGAGACGCATACACGATCCTGCGTGGGCTTCTCTTTGCACGTGCAACCCCCCTCCCCTCCCCCGTCTTTTGTTTTTCTCTGCACGTTTTTTTTTTCCCGGCTACATCCTTTCACGCCGCTGTTATATACATATATAGTTACACTTTTGTGTGTGCGTGTAGATGCGTCCCTCTCTTTTTTTGTATGACTGCGGTTCATTTTCTGTGCTACTGTCCCGCTCTTCGCGTGCCCTTCTCCATGCTGTACCTGACAGCATCATCTCATTTTTATTTTTTAATTTAATTTGCTTGACAAGCTTGCTCGTGACTTGTTTGTTCTGACGCCTTCCGCACTTGCACTTGCATCTCTGGCACATACACCCACAAACACATGCATATGTATGCATGCTCCCGATTCCGCTGGGAAGGAGAATGAAAAAAAAGCACAAAAAGAATAGATAAGCGTCCATGATGAGACATTTTTTTTTTTCTTGTATGCTCTCCTTGTCTTCCTCTGGTGGCCTCGTCGTGTCTGTTTTCTTTCGCATCGCTCCTTTCTGATTATGCCTACATGCTCCTCTTTTGCAGGTGGTCGCGTGCGTTGAGGCGTGTACACGCGTGCAGCTCAAAGCCGCCAACAGAATAACAACAACAGCAAAAGAAAACCATAACGAGGCCGCTGCATCGCTGTCATGAGTGCAAAAGGGGAGGGAGGGGGGGGGAGGTAAAAAAGGAAAGGCAGCAAGCGTCCAAGCCACAAACACGAAGGCAAAGCAGAGAGACGGAAAATGGAGTGTTAGATGACAATAGTATAACAGAAAGAAAGAAAAAGATGGTTGAGCGCCATTCTCCCCCCCCCCCCCACAAACACACAGTAAATCCGACAAGTGAAACAAAACGTCTGGGGTTGTCGATGCGTGCGTGTTGGTTGCTCCCGCTTTCGGCTTTTTTTTGTGTGTGTGCGTGTGCGTTTGATTCAAACCTACACGCGCGTCATGATTGTCAAAAAAAACAACAACAACAACATACACACATACGAGCGGAGATGTCCAGGACAAGATCGACACTTGAATACATACTTTATGAGCACCATCCTCGTAATTTTTTTTTTTTCGATTTGCGGCCTGTGACTTGGGCTCTGTAGACACGCGCGTGGGAGGAGGAGGGTGCACTTCTTGTCTGTTTTATTCTTCGGCAAACTCGTATTCTCCTTTGGATGCGCTACAGGATGCTGCCTTTTTGTGCTCGTACTGCTCTTCGGGCTCCTTTCCATTCATTTATAAATACACACATATATATATATATATATATGTATAGATGTATGTGTATATGTATGTATATGTATGTATATATGTATATGTATATTTATGTGTATGGATTGCCGCTTGCTCCCTCTCTCTGCGCGTGTGACTTATTCTCTTCACTTTTGTGTCGCTACTTGTTTCAAATCAATTTTTCCTTTTTCTAAATATATATGTATATATATATATATATATATATATTCGTTTCTCTCAATCTTTCTTTCCTCATTGCACGGGCGCTGCTGCTGCTGCTGCTGTGTGTGTGTGTGTGTGTGTGTGTGTGCTGCGCGCTGTGGGCTTTGTCACTTGCCATGGGACATATTATCGATGTATTTTCTCGTGAGCGAATGGCTCATGCACCTGCTCTCTTGGAGAGACGTGGGCTCGAGAAACCTGATGCTCCGCCGAGCAGTGTCACCAGCTTCCCTGCCCGGAACCCCCCTCTCCCCACCCGAAAAAAAAAAAAAAAAATAGTGATGTCAATCAATAGGCACGCTGCATTTTCAGCACCGAAACAGGCGAAGAGCAACAAGTGAAGCAGCGAGGAGAAGACAAGGGTGGAGGTGAGTGGAGGAAGGAAGGATGGCAGTGAAGCATCGTGCAGTAGACCAGGCTCTCGAGAGCATCATGCGGAGACCCCTTTTTCGCATTTCTGCGCTCATCTCTTTCCCTCGTTGCTGCTGCGCACACAAATACTCATAAACGTAGTAGGAAACGCGCACGCACACCGCTGGGTTTGGTGATCGGCCGCGACGAGCCTGCCGAGGACGACAAGAGGCCTCCAGCTTGGTTATCGCAACGACAAAAGTGCGCTTCTCGTCTTGATGCCTTCTTTCTGTGCCCTTACGTCATTTTCTTGTGCACGTATGTCCTTCTGCCCACGCTTTCACTCAGCATTTTCTTTGATTTGCACCTGTGACAACAATGACATGACATACACAGTGTACCTACATTTTTGTGGTTCGCTCTCTTGACGTTCATGGGATGGGGGGGGTAAGGTACTCTGTGATCTCTCTCTCTTTTTCTTTCCGTGCCTCGCTCTGCTTCTGCTGTTGCTAGTTTCTCTCTCGCTTGACTTGTTGTGTCTCTCCATTCTTGTCTCCCTGTCAACTTTCCCCGTCACCCTTAATCAAGCCCCAACGATGATTTCCGCTGCTGTACTCTCTTCCTCGTTGCACACCAACATGAAGGCGCGTGCTCGTGGATTCTGTGTGTGTGTGTATATCCCGCCTTCTTTTTTTATATTACTCGCTTTTTCTTTATGCGTGCGTGTGTGTGTGTGTATGTGCGACATGTTTTCCTGTTCCCATCTTGAATTTTTTGTTCTCACGTCTGAGCATGCTCTCTGTCTCGCTTTCTCTTGTCATGAGGTGTACGCGTACAGGTGTGGTTCCTTTCACACACACACACACACACACACACACAAATTCATGCAGTGACGCCACCAGGTGTTGACGTTGTCCTTGCGCCTCTTCGGATCCTGCCATCTCCCGCACCGTCCACCTTTTCTCTCCGTTTTTGCCTTTCCCATACACAGGGCGCACCACTGGCCGGCAGTCTTCGCAAACGTGTGCGATTGTTTCTCTGCTGATGTCGACGCACGGGCGTGTTGAGAGGGCCTATTGCCAACCTTCTCCGTGCTTGCTTGCCTTCTTGTTTCCCTCCTTTTCTTCTGCCATTGCACTTGCATACACATACTCTTCCTCTGTCTTCTCAACCTTTTGTTCATATTGCTGAAGATGACGCGTAAGCCCGCGTTGGCGCTTGTCGTTGTCGTCGATTTCATTCACACATACACACAATACGCTGTTGTGTCTCCTACACCCCACCATGCTCCCTTCTCTCTTGCTGCTGTTTTTCCCCTCTCCGCCCATGTTTTGTGTCGTCAGCGTCCTACGCTGTATCCATCTCGTGGGTTGACGTCTTTGTCTTCGTGTGGTGTGCGCCGGTGTGCGTCCTTTCAGTTGCCGTATTGTCGAGAGCGCACACGTGCACACCCTCTCCCTTTCCCCGGACCTTTTTTTTCCTCGCGAGTGCTTGGGAACCCCAAATCCGAACGGACAACCAACCAGCAAACGACAGCAGCATGTCGAGTGGGCCGTGCGCTTAGTTCATGTGCAGCGAATGTGTCTCTGCCCACGATTCCCTTTCTGAATTATTTGGTGTACACATATGCATAATATCTGCGCAGATGTGTATGCCGATACGCTTTCAGACTTTCTCTCTCACTCACACATGTAATGCCGACTCCCCATTTTCATTTTCGCTTCTTCTTGCTCTTGTGCGTGCGTTGTGTGTGCGTGTCTGTCTCCACACGCACGGCCCTTTTTTTGTGTGTTTTTTTTTCTTTACCTTGCGTCGTCTTACCTCCTTGTGGTCAACTTCCCCTTCTCCCGTCGTCTTCTGGTGGTTCTCTCCTCCTCCTCCACCTCAAGTGTCTTCGCTTCTTTCTGCGTTTGGCCTTTCTTTTTTGAGCTCCTGCTATGCCAACTTCGTTTTGCCTCTATATATTTGTGTTTGCTGTTTCAAACGTGACCTCTCTCTCTCTCTCATTGCCGACCTACCGTCTGCCTTCCCCCCTCCTCCGTCTATTGTTGCTTCTCTCTGCATCGCGTATGTGCACTGCTTGTATGCCCGCCATGCGTGGCAGGACTCTCTGTGTCAGTGCCGCACTTTCTTACTTCTTCTTTGCTGCAGCTCTTTTTTGCCTTCTCCTCTGGACACTGACTACAGCCAAACGGCAGCGGATACTCCGAAGAAAGATGTGGGATGGGCAACCGCCCCTCCCTCCCTCCCCTCCCCTCCCAAAAAAAAGTCGATTGGGGGGAGGAGGAGGGGAAGGGTACTATCACACACGTCAGCATGTGGGCCACACAAACATTTTGTATTTGTGCAACGCGGTATCCGGCCGTCCACTGAAGCCTGACGACACGCTCACACGCACGCGTACACACGAAACACCGTAGTAGGCGGACAAACACCTCCATTGTGGTGGTGGCGCAGGCACACCTCCACGTTTCTGGAGACTTGTTCTTTTTCTTTGTTCCTCTCCTCGCAACGGTCACCGATAGTTGCTCGAGTGGGAAGCGAAAGGTCAAGTGCGTTAGTGAGCGAAGGACATAAAAAAAATCCGACTCAAGTAGAGGGCGGCAGCACGGAAACTGCATACATCAATGTACATATAGATGTACATCTGTATGTACGAACAGGAAGACGGGCACAGAAGGAGGAGTGCGTGAGCGGTAGTGCTGCGTGTGCCTCTCTCTATTTTTCTTCAACTTTCTTTCTTCTTTTCTGTTTCTTCACGGCCACGTTAGCGTGCTGAACGGAAAGGACAGAAACGGGTGCGAGGGCAAACATCTGCAACGTGGATACGCGCGCGTACCCACGCAAAGCCTCGCCACGTTGGAGGACTTGGACACGAGCTGGTTGACAAGGAAACACATCGGGGGTGCGCGCTGCCACGGCGCACGGGGCTATGCAAAGCCCGCAGGGAAAGGAACGACAAGGAGAGAGGCTGCCGTTTGGCTAGAAAGAGGGAGCTGGAGGCACGCTGTGAGAGGTGGAGACGGGGGCGAGGCGGACGTGCACGCCCCACAAAAAAAAAAAAAAAACTAGACGAGGCACACAGCGTGCGTAGTGTATGGGGATGCGTGGCTCTCTCGTGTTCTTTCATGTACCCTCGAACTTGTCACCCGTGTGCCTCTTTCTCTTTCCTCATACTCTCACCGAGTGTCCGGCCTCCTGTTCAGGCTTATCGTAAATGGTATGAGCGCCTCTGTGTAGAGGCTCGTACTCGGTTTCTTGCACAGCGGACCCGCTGGACTCTTTCCGTGTATATATGACTGCTATTCTCGCTTGCGTGCCTCATTTGAGACTCGCCGATTTTTGACCGCCACCCCTCCTTTCCCACCCCATGATCGCACACTCTTTTTCGATGTTGTTGTGCTGTACACTGCGCACTGCGCAAATGGCCCATTTATGCGCCTTCTAGGTGCTCTCTCTCTCTGTAGGCGCGTTTGACGTTTCTTCACTTTATTTTGTCTGCCGTTGTAGCACGCTGTTGTATGACTGTTATTAGCCTCACTTTTGCCTGTCTTTGTTTCTCTCATTCTCTGCGCCCTTTTCAGTTTCTTCCTTTTTTTTTTCCGACGCCCCGTTGCCTTCTTTTACCCAATATATATATATATATATGTATATATATATATATATATATATATATGTAGTTCTGTGCCCGCCACCTGGGGGTCTGCGCTTTCAAACTCCTTGATAAGAGCCGTGCGTTTCTTTTCTCTCTGTGCTGCGCCTGCTTGCAAGCACAGACAATGCTGTCGTGCACAGACTCTCAGCTTTCCCTCTTTCTTTTACTCAACTCTCTTTATTTCTGCGCGTTTCTATTTGCTTCTCTTTCTTTTTATAAGGCAGCGTGCCACTCACAACTTTTTTTTGGTTTTCCCATCACGGTTTGTCTGGCGTTCTCCGTGATGCCAAACTTTCTTTGGCAGATGCGCAAACAACTTTCCACCCCCTATTCCGTTCCCCTCGGTGCCCGTGTGGCCTCTGTGCGCACGCGTTGTACTGCACACAGGGCACACACGCACAGGAACGCTCTTCTCATCCGTTTCCTTATTCTTTTATCGCGTGTTCCATGCCCTTTTCAATGTTTCTTTTCATAGGCTATAAACGCTGGCTCGCAAGAAGCAGAAGCCCAAACAAACAAGGCGAGAGAAAGAAAATGCTGAGTATCAGAGGGCAGATGCACGGTGCGCGCGTGTGCCGCTCTGCTTGTGCGGTAGGTGCTTCTCCTTTTCCACGCTCTTCTCTGTTGTTTTTGGTGCCCCCCCCCCCCCTGTATCAGCTAGCTCAATCATGGATATCTGTCGTTTCCTTGTTCGTTGGATTGGTGCGCACGTTGTCTTGGTCTGCCCCCCCCCCCCCGATGGTGTTTCTTGTTCTGTTGAATCTCAGCAATGGAGGAAGGGAATCTCCTCGCTCTGTGCTTTTGTTTGTACTCTAAACCGAAAACCGATGCCGAGGTTGACTCTGAGAATGGGTTCATGTGCATTTATGCATCATCTAGTCTTTGCGTACATTTCTGTTGGGGGGGGGGGCGGGGAACCGGGCGAAAGTAGACGTCGCTGCGAGGTTGAGACGGTGAACTCAATCATGCAATTTATTTTTTCATTTCCGTGCACTTTGCTGGAGGCCTTGCACGGTGTTCGGTGGTGCTGCCGCCGCCTTCTATTCCTTTTCTACTTTTGCTATGGTTCCGTTTTGGCAAGCTGCTGAATGCGTTCCTCTTCTATTTTTTTTTTTTGTTTCTTGTGAACACTGCCCGTGTCACCTTTTCCTTTATTCTGTGCCTGAGGTCTGAGCTATTGTGACGTGTGTGTTCCTCCCTCTTTACTGGCGCAGCTCTCCCTCCTTCCCGTCCGTGCCTTCGCTGCAGTGCCCTTTGCCTCTCTCTTCGCATGCCGTTTCTGTGTGTGTGCGTGCGTGTGCATGTCTCCGCTTCCTCCGTCTCCCTGATCTGCTACGGAACATATAGCTTTCCCTCCCTCTGTTTAGCTTGTTTGGCTTCACTGTTCCTTTTAGTGGGAGGCTGCTCGATCGTATGGTCCACTTCTGTATGCGTTTGCAGTCGCCATCGCTTCGGGATCTTTTTCATGTGCGCGCACGTACACTACTTTGCTGCTTCTACGTTAGCTGTGCTCAGGACTGCTGTGGTGTGGTTGCTGCAGGTGCAGCCGTGCCCTTGGTACGCACAGGAGGTTTCTTCATTGTATGCCTGTCTCATGCATGTGCTGCCCTCTCCCTCCTCTGCGGAGATCGCCCGGCTCGCTCCCTTCTTGCTGCCTCCTCACGCGTTCTTGGCACTGAACCCGCCTCATTGTCTCCGCTCGTCGTTGTTCTTGTTAAAACTCTTTCGCCTGCTTCATTCTCTCTATATATGGGTATATATATATATATATATATACATACATGGGTATATATATATACATATATATATATGCACACACACACACACACACACACACACACACACACACACACACACACACACACACACACACCGGTGAAGCTCTTCGCGCGCTCCCGGTGCATGTGCGTCTTGCCCTGCTACGAACGCCTCTCGTATATGTGCATGTGTGTCTGTTTGTACGAGTTTTTGCCTGGAAGTGTGCCTGTGCATGTGTGTGCCTGTGTGTGTGTGGGGGGGGGGGCAGAGCCATCGTAGAGATTTTTTTAGTTTTATTTTTTGCTCACACTGGTTGCTTGTGTGTATGTGTGTGTGCGTGTGCGCTGCGCCTTTCTGTACGTACGCGCGCACGTATGCATTTACAGTTCCCTTTTGGCTTTGTTTCATACACAGCCTTTACAGTACCAGTCCGGGGCGACGCTCTGCTTGGTGCCGCCACCACCGCTGTGATCGGGCGCACAACTGTGCGCCTTCCTCTATGTTCCGGCGTACTCGTATCCGGGGCACTGGGCGCATACACACATACCTACGTACATGCATACACATGTATCACCCATACATAGCTTTACATTGGTCGTTTTTTTGTGTACCTCTTTGGTACATTTTTGGTCTCTCTCTTTCTCTGTGTTTGTCTGCGTGCACATGCTTTTGACTTGCTCCGTTGTGTAGTCGGGGCCTGTGCCCCGTGCCTGGCTGTTGAACAACCCCCCCCCCCCCCACACACACACATGGGCGTGTGCGTGCGCGTGGGTGTACACATTCTTTATGGCGGGACGCTGTGGGAGGAAAACAAAGTGCCACAAAACAACAAGATATCGAAGGAGACCGCATGGGAAGAAGGCACATGTGCAACAGCTCTGGCACAAGGTTAATGTCGTCCCGGCTAGCTGTCACGCTAGACAATGATGGCTGTGGACATGAACGGTGACTTAGCAGGCGAGGCCGTAAGAAGAGAAGGGCGATTCTGCGTCCGCATCTTTTCTTTATGCGCTGCCGCATCCGATGCGATAGGTGCGTGAAAGCAAGCGTCACACCAAGTCTTCTCTGCTGCCCCCTTTCTTTTCTATGCTAACCTTCATACAGACACACCTATAGTGGAGGTGATTCACAGAGCGGTGACGCGCTCACGTGCGTCTCCTGCTTCATGCCGGCTATCACCTGTACATCCTCTCGCTTTCTGTAGCACCCTCAATCTCCCCTGTCCTTTTTTATTATTATTACCCGACGCACATTCTGCGGTGTGTGTGTGTGTGTGTGTGTGCGTGCGTGCGCCGCCTCCTCTGTGATCACAGGCGCGCCATCCCTATCGTGTCCCTCCACGGTGTATTCCCTCGCATGGCGGCGTGACCTGCTTGCCTTGACTACATTCACTCACAGGTCACCAAAATTGTTGGGGCCCAGTTCATCGTTGCCCGAGAAGGCATCCGTGCGTGTGCGTTGGTGTGCTGGTCAACACCGACGAAAAGACACGCATGCGCGCCGACATTTTAGAATAGACCGCAAACATTCAGTTGCACATACATCCACATACACGCCTCCCCCCTCCCCTACCCTCCGCCGCAAGAGGCGGCTCAAAGGATGCTGGGAAAAGACGCCTTCATCATACCCTTGCAGGATGCCGATCCAAGCTTGTTCGGTTCCCCCGCAGATCGATCGGTTGTGAATGGCGGCGCGGTGACCGCCCAAACCCTCTCGACATCGCCCGGGGTGTCTGGACAGCCCTACGTGGGCGAGGCCAGTCTAGATTTCCAGCGCAGACTCCTGCAACAGCAGGTGCAGCAGGCGCGTCGCGAGATGGAGCGACTCAAGGCAGAGCTACAGGACACCAACGCCCGCCTCACCGACACGCGCCAGCAGCTCAGTGAGCAGAAGGCCGCGTACACGTCTCTCACGCACCGCTACAGCACATTAGTAGAGAAGCTGACCTCTACCGAGAACGACGTCAAGACGCTGGAGGAGCACTTGGTAAGGGAGCGCAGTCAGCGTCATCAGGTACAGAAGGACCGGGAAGAGCAGCGGCTGGCGCTGCGGGAGGCGGAGTGGGCCCAGGAGCGCCTGCAGCGCCGCCTCCAGCAGCTCGAGGCAAGCAAGGGGCTGGACCCGAAGGAGGTGCAGCTCCGACTGGAAGACCGGTCCCACTTCATTCCCACTGTGGAGGTGCGCCGAATACAGACGGAGATGTACAATACACACCAGTCTCTCGTGGATCGGCTGCTGACTTCACTGGAGTCCTTGACAGCCTCTAGTGAAGAGTCGCAGACAAACTTGTTTGTGGCGCGAAGCGCCGTGTTGTCAGCGGTCACCGATGTCGACGCTCGACTAAAGCGTGCAGAGGCAGCTCTCGACGACGTGGACAAACAATGGACGGACTACCGCGACGGTGTCGAACGTGAGACACACGAGTTCTTGCTGGCGGTCATGTCCGAGAACAAAGATCTCTGGCAGCAACTCACGTTGCTGCAGAATGAGCACGCTGTTGTCTTGTCGGAAATGAAGCTGCGCTCCACTCAGGGTGGGGCGGTCACAACGGAGGAGCACGCCTACGTGCAGCGTCAGCTGGAGACCATGACGGAGCGGCTGGACAAGGCGCAGAGGCTGGTGGAGTCTCAGACGGCTCTCGCACGCGCACACGAGAGCGAGATGGCGGAGCTCTTGGAGGCCAACGCCGCGATGCAGCGGCAGTTGGAAGAACTAGATCGACAGTGCATGCAGCATGAGCAGGTGAGCAGCCAGAAGTCGAGCGCGCTGGCGCAGGCAGACGCCGCGCTGCACGATGCCACGTTGCAGATAGAGGAGCTTCACAACACCTTGCGCGAGGAGCGACTTCGCGCCGAAGCTGTGGTCGCAGAGATGAAGGCGACGCAGCGGACGATGCAAGACGAGTACGACGCCCGTGTACGTGAGCTCGAGCACGACTGCGAGGTGGCAGACGACACGGCGACGTCGCTGCAGCATAAGTTGGAGGAGATAGTGGAGAAGCTGGACATCGCTGAGCGCAATTTACAGGCGCGGGGTAAGGAGTTCGAGGCCTACAAGATGCAAACTGCCGCCGAACAGGCAGCAGCCACGGCGCGATATGGCGACGACTTGCAACGCGTGCGGGCGGTGATGGAGGAGGAACTGTCATCGTTGCGGTCTCAATTAGATGGTGCGCAGGAGGCAGCCCGGGCAGCAGTGCGAGAGAGCGAGGAGACGGCAGCGCGCGAGAACGCTGCCCTGGTGGAGCACCGCGCCGTTCAGAAAGATCTGACTCACATGCAAGAGGAACTGGAGCGGCTGCGTGGTCAATACAAGGAGGCGGTGGAACAGCGGCAGCGCGCCCAAGTAGAGGCGGATCAGCTTCGTGCTGCTTCTGGCGAGGGCAGCACCCTTGCGCAAGAGCTTCAGAGGCGCTGCAACGCCCTCGATAAAGAGAAAGCAGAGCTAGCCGCGGTGCTGGCGAACGAAAAGTCGAGGCAGGAGCAGCGGTACGCGACTCTGCACGCGGACTGGAAGGCTTCTGAGAAGGCGCGGGCCTTGATACACGAGGAAGTCAAGACGCTGCGCACCCGCTGCGCCGAGGTGGAGAACGCTCGCATGGCGGAGGATCGTCAGACACAGGACAAGGAGCAACTGATGCGTGAGAACATCCGCTTGCATGAGCAGTATCAGCTGATTCAGAAGGAGTGCACGGGGCTGCGCGAGGAAGTGAAAGCACTTAAGCAGCGCGCTGTCGGCGATGCACAGTGGCACAAGCAGATGGAGGATCTTCAGCGCCGGCTGCGGGAGCTGCCGGAGCTGCGCCAAGCTGCTGAGGCGTCTCGCCGTGACGCCCTGAAGGCAAAGGAGGAGACTGAGCTTCTCCGACGCGAGCGGGATCAGTTATCCAAGAAGCTGGATGCTTTTCTCGAAGACGCGAAAGCGCAAGCGCGACGCGAGGACGACTTTGAGCGTGTGTGCCGGGAGGCCAGCGCTGCGGCGCAGCGCATTGGTGGACAGGTCTCCTCAGCCAAGGAGAATAGTGCACGGTATCACGTCTTTCGCAATACCAATCCAACAGGACGTTGCTCTACTACAGGTGAGTACGTAATGACCACCACTGGAGCGGCACCGGCGTCTTCTTCAGCTGCTCCCGCTTCCCCAGCACCTGCTGCTCGTCGCGCCGCCACCAAGCTCTCTGCGACAGCTTCGCTGGCTAGCACGCCTCAGCTGGTGCAGCATCGCAGCCCTGTCCACACGCTCTCGAATGCCAGTGGTCATTCTAACACTGGCGGCGGGGCCGGCGCAGAGTCTGACGGTGCCAGTGGCCGCCCCTCTGCATCCTCCCCATCTCGCCCGTGGCATTGAGTGCTAGAGAGGGGACGACAGAGGGAACAGGGGAAAAGCGTGTACATTGTTGTGGTGGGCTGGTGAGGGGGGGGGCGTTAAGGCGGCGGGAGATGCTCGCCTCGAGATGAACTTGCGCTGGCGCACTACGGCCAGAAGCTGTTTTCGACACTATCGTCTCCGCTCGCGTAGGATGCAAACAGCGTGGGCAGGGGGCTCCTATGCAGATGCGGTGCCGCCCCTTTACGTGTGCGTGTGCGCGCGTGCGTCTTTGCCTGACTTTCAGTTGCTCCTTAGGGGTAGTGGTTAGACTAGAAGGCAAGCGAGGAGACAGTGTGTGGGTACCTGTGACGCATGAGTAACCACAGCCGCGGAGGAGAGAGGGGTTGGAATAGTAGAAGACGACTCTTCGGACACCGTTGGGCTGCTGCTGCTGGCCAGGGTAGACTTCTCTGAGACGTCAAGGTCCCATTTTGGCTCTCCGCCGCATGCGGAGCACGATCACACAAGCACCCATGCTCCTCTGCACCAACGGCCAGAGAACAATGTCAGCTATCGTTGTGCGGATGTGGTGTCTCGCGCGCTTTCTCTCTCTCTGAGAGGCTGAAAACGACAACAAAGAGGCGGTGGCGCCTGGTATCAGCGGATCTCGAGGAGGCCGAGAAGAGACAAATACATCCACTGGCCGCTTTGGAACGACGTGCTCGAGGGAGAGTAGGGGAGAAAGAGGAAGCTTGCATGCACGCGCCTACTTCTACGCTTTCTTCTCTATTGCATATCCGCGCAGATATGGTATTCACCGTCGCGTGTATGTTTGTGTGCGGCTTCTCTGGCGCACACTCTCTCTTCACTCTTATTTTTGCTTTCGTGGTGACGCACAGGCATGCCTATCGTCCCCCCCTCCCCTCGACCTTCCGTTAATGAATCGCACAAGAAGATCCAGGTGAGAAAGTGGAGTGAGCTTGTGCAAGTGCATGCTCAGCTGCGTCCCTTCTTCCACTCCCTCCTTCCCCCTTTTCCCTCTCGCCTCCCTTTTTTTTTATATATGGAACTCCACTTACGTGTGTGCTTGCTGGTGGTTACTTTCTCACTACACTGGCTCGGCTGCGCCGGAACCGTTGCCTGCCTCTGCAGTAGTCACGCGCACACCCCCCAAACACTATAACCCGTCTCTTCACAACCCTCACTTAAAGATCTCGTTACCAGCTCCACTAGTAGGTATCATACCTCTTCTCTACCCCCCTCCCCCCCGTGTCTCCTTCCACCACACGGTGCAAGGCAACGAGTGTAGACAGCACAGCAGCAAGAGCAACTACACACACACACACACACACACACACACACAGACGCACACAGACACAGAAAGAAGTCAACCAACGACAAGAGAAGCATCGGTGTGATGTCTGTGTTCGGCGTCGATTTCGGCAACCTCAATTCCACGGTGGCCATCACCCGCTACGGCGGCGTGGACATCGTCACAAATGAGGTGAGCAAGCGCGAGACGACCACAATTGTTTCCTTCCTCGATGATGAGCGGTTTATCGGTGAGCAGGGGTTGGACCGCTACGTCCGCAATGCTCAGAACACTGTTTTTTTGCTGAAGCGCCTCATCGGCATGCGCATGGATGACCCCCAACTCTCTCGTGAGCGCAAATTTCTGACGTGCGACATCGTCGGCGACGACAACGGACGGCTCATGTTCAGCGTCAACTACTGTGGAGAAGAGACGCACTTCTACCCGGAGCAGGTGCTGGCCATGATGCTGCAGCGGCTACGCAGCTACGTCAATGAGGCTGCTACAACGGATCCACGCGTGAGGGCGGACGTGCGCGACTTCGTGATTACTGTGCCGTGCTACTACACCGGGGAGCAGCGCCGCCTCATGTATCAGGCGGCTGAAGTGGCGGGACTGCACTGCATGTCCCTCATCAACGAGACAACTGCGTCAGCGGTGGACTACGGCATCTTCCGTGGCGTTTCGCTGAAGGAGACGATGGAGGAGGGGCAGGTCGTCGGCATTTTGGACATCGGATATTGCAGCACCTCTTTCTCCGTGTGCAAGTTTTGGCGCGGCAACTGCAAAATCCTCGCCCGAACTTTCGACCGTAACGCTGGCACTCGTGACTGCGACTACGAACTCTACCAGCATATGGTGAATGAGGTGAAGTCCCGCTACAATGTCGACGTCTCGCAGAACAAGCGCGCTCGCCTGCGCCTGCTGCAGGCTTGTGAGCGACTAAAATACCTCTTGTCTGCGAACCAAACGGCGCCGCTGAACGTCGAAAATTTGATGGACATCGACGTCAATATTCCACTCTTCGAGCGTGCCACCATGGAGTCGCTCTGCCAGGGTGTGCTCCGCTCCGTGCAGTCCGTCATTGAGCGTGGGTTTGCGGAGGCAGGCGTCAAGCGAGAGGACTTCCACTCCATTGAGATGATCGGCGGTGGATGCCGTATTCCTATGATGAAGAGGCTGGTGGAGGAGGTGCTGGGCCGAGCTCCTAGCTTCACTTTGAATGCGTCGGAGTCGACCGCACGGGGGTGCGCCATTGTGGCCGCTATGCTGTCGCCGAAGTTCCAGGTGCGCGAGTTCAAGGTATCGGAGCTGCCAACGTACCCGATCCTGCTGGGCTACCATGCCGAGAACCCACGCTCCCCCAGCTCTGTGCCTTTCCTGCCGCAGGTGAACAAGGTTGTGAAGCTATTGGGGGCCGCAGACAGTTACCCGAAGAAGCTGGACGTGCGCTTCCCGTGCTCCAGCGCGCCGAAGATCTACGCATTCTACGACTACGAAAACGAGGTGGTGAAGGAGCTTGTGCCACCGTGCAACTACATCATTGGCGAGTGGGAGATGGGCTTGCCTTCGAAGACTAAGGGTACTGTGAACGAGATGCGCGTCCGTGTCTGCATTCAACCGGATGGCCTGGTGGAGGTGGAGAAGGCGGAAGCCATCGACGTGTATGAGGTCGAGGAGGCCCCCGATGCGGCCCCTGCCACCGAGAACGGCGGGAGCCCGGGGAAGGAGAACGAGGAGGCGCCAGCCGAGCCGCCCAAGCCGGTCAAAAAGACGAAGGAGGCTGCCATTGTCGTGTCGATGAAGCCGAACGTCGAGCTCCTCGGGCACCGCAGCGAGTCTGTTGTTCTTTTCCGAAAGTCCGAGGCTGAGATGTACGACCGCGACGCGCGCATTGTTCGCACGCGTGTGAAGAAGAACGAGCTCGAAAGCTACATCCTCGATTTCCGCCCTCGTCTGTCGTCGGGTGGCATGCTGACCGAGTACGCTGCACCGGATGTGGCGGCCAACTTTGTGCGCCAGTGCGATGAGAATGAGCAGTGGCTCTACGACGAAGGAGAGTGTTCCACATACGAGGAGTACGAGCGCCGCGTGCAGGCGCTGCGTGCTGTCGGCGACGCCGCGTACAACCGTCTTCGCACTCGCGAAGACATCGAGTTCGCGGCGAAGGGTTTACGCAGCCGCGTAATTGCTGCCAAAGAGAAGGCGCTCGACTTCATTGGCAAGAAGGAACACATCACGGAGGATGAGCTGAAGGAAGCCGCTGCCGCAGCTGAGCAGGCGATGACGTGGTTGGACCAACAAGTTACGGCCATGCTGGAGACACCCAAGACGCAGGACACGACGTTGTCGGTGGCGGACCTCGAGAAGAAGACGTCGGAGGTGGAGCACGGCGTCAACAAAGTCATGACGAAGCCGGCCCCGCCGAAGCCAAAGGAGAGCAAGGAGGAGGAGAAGGCGGAGGAGGATGTGGCGGCTGAGGCGGAGGGTGCGACTCCTGAGGAGGAGGCGCCCGCGCCGTCGAACGCGCCGGAGCTTGACTAAGCAATAAGGATGCTCGAAAAGGGCATTGAGAAGGGTTGGGGAGTTCAGATGCGTCGTGACAGGGGTGCCGCCTGCGTGTGTATATGCGTGTGTCGTGTTCCGCTACGCACGTTGTTCTCTGTCGGGCTCATCTTTCCCCCTGCTCCCTTTAGCAACCGCCTTGCCGTTTTTCTTTCTACTCTGACCGCACACACGCGAACACACGCAAAGTCTTCCCCCGATCGGATGCGCACATGCACTCACCCGCCATATTCTTGGGGTTTCCTTTCTTGTGTTCTTTTTTTTTCTCGTATTGCCGCTTTTCTCTGTTATTATTTCATTTCGAGTCTGTCTGCGTGTGTGTGCGTGTGCGTGTGTGTGTCTCTGTGTGTGTGTGCTTTGGTGCATTCAAGCCCTACCCCGTCCTTGCCACGCAACTTTGCGGCTTCCCGTTCGTTCTTTTCTTGCCTCTTTTTTCTGTTGCCCTCCTCCTCTTATTTTTCTCCTGATTGTGCAGATGTTTTCTCTTTCTACACCACCCCCACACCCCAACCCTCTCTCTTCCGCCGCTCTATGATGTGTGTTGCTGCTGCTGCTGCTGTGAATGCATCTGCGTGTGCGTGTGTGTGTGTGTCTGCGAAGGGGGTGGGTGGGGGCCCAACGGTGCGAAGAAGGGAAGACAAGCAGTGACACATGAAGAGGAGGAATCATGGATGAGAGCAGTTTATTAATGCTGTTATAGTGAACACTGTTCTCTTCGTAGTTCATTCCAGGCGAATGCGTGTGTGTGTGTGTGTGGAAGAATGGGAGAGAGATGCTTGATGTCGGACGAGCGTGGGAGATGATGTGGTGCCCTCCACCCCCCTCCGCATCGAACACTCTTATATTTTTCTATTATTGCCATCATGTACGGATGTGTATTCGAGCTATTACACATGCGCGCACACATGTGCTAGACGCGGCTACTGAATCGCGTCAGTGAAGCACGAATTTGGTGCGTGTGCAATAAAGCATCTGTATGTGTGTGCATCTACACCCCCTTTCCCCATCTCAACGCCGCACCACGACGTAATTCACTGCCACTCTCCATGAAACAGCCACCGCGTTCCACTCACTCGCTCCCGTGTGCCTTTCTCGTCTCTGTTGGGGGAGGTGGCACACGTTCGCGAACTCGGTGCTCCACGCCTTCCTCCTTTCCGTTCGCTCTCTCACCTTCTTTGGGAGCACCCCTCTTTATTTGTCTCCCCCTCCCCGTTGCGGGCAGGTGCTTGCGTGTGTGTGACCTCTTTTTCTCTTGGGAGATGATCGGGCCACTGACACCCACACACCTCCGTTTTTCGGTTGGCCTCTAATTGACCATGCGCTCTCCCCTTTTGTACACGGGCTGCTGGTTTCCCTCTTCGTTTTGTTTTTGGTGTCTGTTTTCGGGCGAGGGGAGGGACGCGCACACGTGTGTTGGTGTACGACGCAGGTGACGATGAGGACGCTAGTTCGTATGGTGTCTGTGGCGCAGCACTACGCGCTTTTTTTCCTGTCGGTGCGGGGGTGCTCTGTGTGGCCCAGAAGTACGAAGGGACGATCTATTGTCTGCCCCCCCCCCCTCCCCCCATTCTACGCCCATCACACACAAAGGCAAAGTGGGGACAAGGTCGAAGGAGTGTACTTACACACACCTCTCTCTACATAAATATAAAAATACATATATCTATATATCTATATGTCTATATATATAGATGTATGTAAATATATAAATAGAATTAACGAGGGAACGCTGCACACGGACACACACACACACACACACACACACACACACACACACACACACACGCACGCACACACACACGCACACACACACATGCGCAATGTCATGCAGCGAAAGGGATACGCGCGTGTTTGTGTTCCGGTTGGCTAGTGAGACGCCTCATATTATTTTGACTTCTCTCTCCTCTTTGTTTAATTCTATTCAAACTTCTCTGATGATGAAAAGGTGTGGGCTTCTATCTCGCTTTTCATTGGTGCAGCCATGCGCGTGCCGGTGTGTGTGTGTGTGTGTTTGCGTGTGTACGTGCAGATGCATCCGCATCTCCAAGGCGTCGCAACATGTTTGCCAAAACCGATCTCCACACTAAGGGATGCAAATGGAAGCCAAGCCAACGGAGCCAATAAGGCTTGTGGTGAAGTCGGAGGTGAGGTCTGTGTGTGGTGTGCTGTGTGCGTGTGTGTGTGTGTGTATGTGGAGGGGGTCTGATAGTGGTGGCATTGTTTGCGGCACTCAAGAGCCACGCTGATGAAGTCACCCAAGCACACCCAACGTTCCAGGCACACACATGTCCACACACACACACACCCACACATCACACAGACGTACACACAGACAGACGTACGAAAGGAGGGGGCATGAAGGAAGAAAAATAAATCCAAAAGAAAAGAGAAGGAGATCACGGGAAATCGTATCCGGCAGAAGGGCGACCTGATGCCGTCGCTAAGAACCGCGATGCCACTGAGCAAGCTTCCACGTACACAGTCGACTCGAGAACGGCGCTGTCAATGTGTCGGACGTGGGCCTATTCAAGGCTTGTCTTCCTTGAAGGAAAGTGGCCGAGGGGGGCGATATGCCGAGGTGCACGGGGGGAGTGAGGTGCTGCGTTCCTGCGTGCAAGCATGGGCGATGAGCGTGGACCTGTCGCTCGCCTCTTGCTTCCCCTTGTTCATGTATCTGTTTCTTGCTCTCGGGCTGCGCCCTCTTATTTCACATTGATGAGCACTTCTTGCTTTTCTCGACCTGTCTCGGTCCTTCTTCCTTCTCCCTCCCCCTTCACTCGCATACATCACACACACACACACACACACACACACACGGATACCTCACAATGCACGGATTCTACGCATAATTGCAGCTCTTCTTCTCTCTAACCGACCTCTTCATTCTTCTCTATTTCATACGCGCATTCGCTTATCATCATGTTCAAGTGTGCGACTCGTTGTCTTCTGGACACCAAGACGGTGCCGCTGAAGCCGCAGCGCCCCTTCAAACTGCACACGGCTGGCCGAACTGACATGGCGCCACTGCCGACGGAGGCCGTGTACGACACGGAGCAGCTGAAGAAAAACCTTGCGCTGATGTTTCGAATCCGCCGCATGGAGTCCCTGTGCGATCAGTCCTACAAGCTGAAGAAGATTCGTGGCTTCTGCCATCTCTACATCGGGCAGGAGGCGATCCCGGCTGGCATGGAGAACATCCTGACGTATGAGGACCCCATCGTCACGGGCTACCGAGACCACGGCTGGTACATCTCTCGTGGTGGCAAGCCCGAAGAGGTCTTTGCTGAAATGTTCGGCCGGCAGGGTGGCTGCAGCAAAGGCAAGGGTGGCTCGATGCACATGTACAAGGTGCGTAACGGCTTCTACGGCGGTAATGGTATCGTTGGTGCTCAGGTGTCCATCGGCGCTGGCCTTGCCTGGCGCTTTGCGATGGAGAACCGCGACAGCCCGAAGCACGTCGCGGTCACCTTCTACGGTGACGGTGCTGCCAACCAGGGCCAGATCTACGAGTCCATGAACATTGCCGCTCTGCAGCGCCTCCCCGTCATCTTCGCTGTGGAGAACAATCACTTTGGCATGGGCACTAGCGCCAGGCGCGGCTCCTACCAGTCGGAGTTCTACCGCCGTGGTGACTACATCCCTGGCATCAAAGTCGATGGCATGGATGTGCTCGCAGTGCAGGAGGGCACCCGCTACGCACGCGACCACTGCATGGCGGGCAAGGGCCCGATTGTGATGGAGCTGGACTGCTACCGTTACATGGGCCATAGCATGTCGGACCCCGACAACCAATACCGCACCAAGAGTGACATCCAGCACGTCAAGCAGGAGAGAGACTGCATTCGCAAAATGCGCGAGTTTATGGCGGCTGAGGGCATCATGTCCGAGGATCAGCTGAACAAGATGGAGAAGGAGGTAAAGAAGGAGGTTGACCTGGACCTACAGAAGGCTCAGAAACATCCTATGACGACGTTGGATGAGCTCTTCAAGGACATTTATGTGGGTGAGCAGTACGAGCACCGCACCTGCCAGGGCACTGTGTACCACAAGTCCTAATTCCAGACGACAGATAGTGAAGTGAGGCCAAGGAGGCGTCTCTCAACATGTGTGCGTAACGCCTTGTGTGCCATTCTCTCGCTCTCGCTCGCTCTGTGTATCTGTGTGTGCGTGTGTGTTTGTGTGCCCTGGTCTGCCCATCTACACGCCTTGCCCGTTCGACATTGCGGTTCTCGTTGGCGTAGTTATCGTACTGCGTGCACGCCTCTCCCTCTCTCTATGATTTCAACGATATGCACAGGCTCGAAAACGTGCACACACGGGTGTGTGCTCCGCGCCTCACCACATCCGACCCCCGCTCCTTCATAAACGTCGTCGTGTCTTTCATGTGCGCTGTCTACGAAGAACACGAACGACATCGAAACGACGCAACAGACGAGACGAGTGACGGGTACGTTTTCGTTATCGCACCTGTAGGTGTGTGTGTGTGTGTGCGGCCGTGTGCTCCCGAGACAGCAGGAAGAAGGCCTCCATCCTGTGAGCAGAGGGGTGGGCGGGCGGGGGAGAGGCGCACGTATGCTCAGATACAGCCCAAATCGACATGCACTTATTACGTGAGCATGATGCGATACACACGCACACACACACAAGCGAGCAGAATTGTAACGAATGTCTTTCTCCCCTCCTCCTGTTCAAGCGCTCGAGTGTGTGCCCTCGAACATTTTCCGCCACACATCCTCCCCCCCTCTCACGTCCCGAGAAGATGACCGAAAACAAACTAAACGCACGACGTCGAACAACGAGGTTGAACGCAGTGCCTGCAAGTGGTCTGGGAGCATCCAAGACGCATGTATGTGCACAGGCACAAGTTCACGTCCAGTTAGGGGGGATGGAGGGAGGGGGCGCGTGCGTGTAGATGTGCGTGTGTGTGTATGTTTGCGCGTCTCCCTGCCTATGCGTCTCTTCCCTGCGTGTCTGTGTGCCAGTGGGCTCGATGGACATATTATATCTCCCTCTCGTGTTGCGGCGTTTATCTTTACATGTTGCCTATCCACCCGAACCTCTTCTTCCCTATGTCTGTATTTATTTATTTCCTTCCTCCCTCCCTCCCTCCCCCCTTTGTTGTTTCTATATATATATTTTTTATTTGTGGCGTTCTTCGTGTCCGTATTCTACGCCCTCTTGAGGCGTCATAGGCGCACGTGTACGCTCTGTGTACGATGATTGTATAAGCACCGCCCCTCACGGCAGGAGATGCCCCACGCATGCTAGCCGCGTGTGTGTGTGTGTGTGCTTGTGTGTGGATGTCGTCGTGACTCGTGCTTCCGCGTGTACGATGGTGTTGGTGCTCTTGGCTTCTCTTGTGTGCACCTACGAACAGTTCCTCTCTGACTTGTTAATTTCTGTGTCCTGCGGCACTCGGCCCGTTGACTGTAGACTGTGGCGGAGAGTATACAAGAACGAACGTGTAAGGGAGATGGGGTTAAGGGCGAGAGAGGTGGTGCCACGTTCGGTGCAGTCTTCGCCTTTGATGTGCGATGGCAGTGCACACGGTCACACGTTTCTTGGATGGGGAAAGGCCGCAGGAGTAGCGGTATCTCTTATCCGCACAAAGACGCACGTGACCCTCACGAACACACAAATGCACAGGCGGTGAGGAAGGAGGAGAACACCAAGAGATAAGGTATGCACTGGGTGGCGGGAGGGGCGAAGGTGCGCGGTGGGAAGGGGAGAGGTCTTAACGCTAATTTTTCAACAAAAAAAGAAAGGAAAGGCACAGCGTTGCAACGCACATGTGCGCGAAGAGTCTACGGGAAACAGTAAGGTGCAGCAGAGGCGAGTACGTGCCGAGCGTCCCTACCATACCCCCCCTCCCCCAGCCTTTCTTATGGCAGTGGCAGCGGGTAAGGCCTCTCGTCATGTCTCCATTCTGCCCGCTTTCTCCCACTCCCGTCCCTCGTGTTGCGTCCTAACGCATGCACGGCGGAAGCGGTGGCTGGGCGAATCAACTGACCAAACCAGCAGGGGGCAGTCTTGCTTGCCCTTGTCTTTCCATGCTTGGCAGGGAGAGAGAGAGAGGACGATGAAGACAGTGGGATGGCGGAGGCGGCGGCGCGATGGTAAGCATCACGGGCCTTACGCTGAGCTCAGCTGCGAGGACGCCCCATCTGCACCGCTCTCTTCTTTGGCCGTTTCTTTGTCTTCGTCGCTGAATCTCTATGCCCATCTCCCCATTATCCCCGTCCTGCGTTTTTTTTTTTTTTGCGCACCCACCGTGGTGGTGTCGGCTGCACCAGCCTGCATGGGAGGTTCCTAGGTGTGAGGGCACACGGTTTTCACTGCGCTGCACCGGATCTCCTCCCACCCCCTTGCTTTTCGAACGTACACAATCCCACATTAACGCACTCATATACATGTAGTAGAGATGTTCAGGTCGTGCATCGCAGCGCTTTTCCCAGCGAGCGGCGTTGCCCCGGCTGCGGCGGGGGCGGCACGGACTTCGTGTGTTGCCGTTGTGTGTCCGTCATCTCCATTGTGCCGCTCCCTCTCCTCCACTGCTGCCACTCGCGCCAAGCTCCCTCTCTTGTCGAGCTCTCATTGCCCCCCGTCCTTCTTCGGATGGTCCCCTGCTGCACTTTTCACGAGCCGCCGGTATCAGCGCAGCACGCCGGCAAGAACACACACCAGTACATGGCAAGATAAGACACACCGATTCGAAAAGTATCAACGGGAGCAACAAGACGAGGCGCTGCGGGCAGCTCAGAGGCGGGCAAAGTATGCAACAGGAGCGAGCGCCTCGGTTGGTACGTCCACGCTTTCTACCACATCATTTTCGAAGTCGGCCTCTGCGACGGAACCGCTTACAAGGCCGTCTGGTGGCTTCTGGAGCTTTATGCGCGGCGGCAGTGAAGGCCGCAAGACGCAGCCGATGAATCCTCTCATGCACCTCAGCAAGTGGGGTGAGAAATCGAAGCACGACCCCGAGGCTCGCACAGCACAGCGGCTGCTGGAGGCGATCAATGGGCTGAACAAGCGCAATTCTCGCCGCCGCGAGCCACTGACGGTGCAACTCTCCGATACCCAGAGGCAGGAAATTGTGAATCGCTACGCCTCGACACGGTGGTACGCGCGACTGTATGCACCCTTCCGAAGTTGGTCAGAGCGTCGTGTGAGGTGGGGGATTCGAATTTGCAATGTGGTGCTGGTGTTCATCGTTTCCTGCCTCATTGTCGTCGTGGTCGCCAGCTACTTCAGGGAAATGGATGCCATCGCGCAGCTCTCGCCCGAGGACCAGCGCGACTACGCCTACATGGTGCGCGGCATGCGGTACAGCGACATCTACAAGGTCGGCGCAGAGGTATTGAAGAGGGAAGACCCTCTCGAGGCGCTGCCGCCAGCGGTGCGACTGCACATGGTGATTGAAGCGTGCCGGCAAAAGAAGTGGCACGAGCTTGACTGGAACGTGGAGCTGCGCAAGATGCACCCTGCGTCCCCGCTGGAGGAGTGGGACTATCTTCATCTCCTGTACTGGGCCATACTGACGATCGGTTCGCTGACTAGCGGTGGTGGTGTCATGTTCAGCAATCGCGTGCTCGATGTGCGCGAGGTGCGGCATGGCAGTGCGGAGTCGGCCGAGGAGAAGGATCGCTTCGTCGAGATGGAGCCAACATCGCTGCCCGCCAGGAAGCAACGAACGTTTTTCTGATGTGAATGCGCTGTTTTCGATGAGTGCCCTTGTTGCTGTGACATGTGGATGGCACAGAACTCGTAAAGCAGTCAAGAGAGAAGGTCTGCGTGTAGCACGTCTCCACGACGTCTTGCACGCCTTTCGGGTGGGGGGAAGGGGGGCCCCGATGCCTAGCGGCGTCGCGTTTAATTGGCACACAAGAGTGAGGTGATGGTATCTTCCCCCCTGTTCCCTTCTTTCTGCAGCACCCCCACGACTGTTCTTCTACTGTGCGCGGGGTACGGGCACACACAGGGCCAGGAAAAACGCACTTTTTTTTCGCTGATGTGTCTTTGTGTCGGTTAGGCCTGTTTAGTGCCCCCGTCTCTCTGTTTCTGTGCGCGAGCTGAGCAGAGATGCGTATGTGCGCGTGCGTCTGTGCTGCCACGGCGCGTTTCTGGTAGAAACCAGGATGGCTTTCTTTCACTCCGAAACTTCACTCTTGCACTCTCTTCCCGCTGACCACGTACATTCAACACACTCTTATGCGCGCCATATACGCATGCCCTTGCACAACTGAGCAGCAGCGCCACGAGAACAGGGATAACGTGATCTTCTTGCCGGCCCTCCTCTACACACAGACACACACCGCACACACCTGGAAGATGTCCTGCCCTCGCGTTCAGTATCGCCGTCGCATGCACTATGCCACTCGTGGCAACCGCATGAAGATGGTCCGCACCCCGGGCAACAAGCTTGTGATGCAGAAGCGGGCGAAGCGCTCGCAGGGTATCCACACCCCATGGGTGCTCGGCCACAAGCGCCTTGGTGGCACCAAGGCGCTGCGCCACATCGACGCCCGCCTCGCTTCGCGCCATGAGAAGAGCGTGTCCCGCGCGTACGGTGGTGTGCTGAGCCACGACCAGGTCCGTGACCGAGTTGTCCGCGCCTTCCTTGTGGAGGAGCAGCGCATCGTCAAGCAGGCGCTCAAGGAGCACAAGAAGATGAAGCGCTCGCATAAGCGCACCGTGAACAAGAAGAAGAGCAAGCAGTCGAAGAAGGTGGCCATCGCCAGGAAGATCTCCACCAAGACGGTTGCCAAGAAGAAGGCACCGGTGAAGAAGCCCGCCACGACGCGCCAGCCGGTCGGCTCTAAGCTGGTGAAGAAGTGAGCAGTCGGTCAAGGCAACACGCCAACACATCCCAACGGTAGACGTGCGGGTTGCCAAGGAAAGGGCAACGAGGGGGGGGGGAGAGAGGGTGTCGAGGCGAGAGGGATTCGGCGGGACGGACGTGGGTGAGGCAACCGGTACTGCCCCTTCCTCCCTCCTCTGCCTCTCCTTCCTCTCCTCCTTGCCCCTGCCTGCCTCTCGACCACTGCCGGTTGCGTCTTTCTCGTACGCTTTCTGGTGCCCATCCTCTTTATTTCTTTGTTTCTGGTCTTTCCATTTATTTTACACACAAACACACGAGAGAGCGAGAGCCCCACGTGCGCGAGACATTGTACGGTGTAGCTCGTTCCTTCGCTGGCGTGCACGAACGATTAGGGGAGGGTGTTGATTGGGCGGGTGGATCGGGGCAGATGATGCGCAAGCTGGGTCTGTTCATTCACCGCTACGTCCTCCCCCTCGTACACCACCCGCAAGCGCTTCACGTGGCCCCCACCAAAGGAGAGGATGAGACAGGCCATAGTCGTTTCTCGGCCTCTGCCGTTTCTCAGCACGAGCGCTCCCTCCGTGAGCGCTGCAAACGCGAGTTGTCTGCGTACTTCAGCGGTGACCTTCACCCCCCCTTCTCTCCCTGCCTCGGTGTCTCCCCCTTCCACCTTCGCGCTTCCCCGCTGTGATGCTGCATGAACAGATTTCCCGCTACCGCCGTCTCCTTTCCTCCTTTTTCCCCTGTCACGCGCACGCACGTGTACCCCCTTCTCCCCCCTCCCCTCCACACACACTTCAGCTGAGAAGCGCATTCTGCGTGCTTTGCAGGCAAACGCATCCCCCCTACCACTATCCCCTCTATTGTTCGCTTCCTTCCAGCGGTTAACTTGTCCTTCCCTGATTTGTGTTCTCCTGTACGGAGTCGCACGCCTGTTGCGTTAGATCTCGCCCGACCTCTTCTCTGGTGTGTTGACGGTAGCCTGCTTCATCGTAATCCCGATCTCCACCCAACCCTTCACCATTGAGTCTCTCCCTTTCTCTCTCAGTCTTACACACAGTGAGTAACGCTTACGGCCATACTCACTCACAAACAGACCCCCCCCCCCCCACACACACATACAAACACGCACATATATATATATATATATATATACATTCACACACACCAGTCACGCAGGTGCACACTCTTCGTATTTATCGGTCAGAGAGGAAGGAGTCTGCGCAACACTTCTCATCAGCGGATACGTTAAACGTTCTTCGTCTTCATCTTGGCTACTAATTTGTGCTTACATGCCCGGTTCCCGCATCTTTACGGTCTGTGTTGCTCTCTCCATTGCTCCGTCTCTCTGTTTCCTACGGTAACTTGAGCCTGTTTATTATTATTAATTTTTGTTTTCACGACTGTGGCGGCATCCTCTGTCTTCCTGCCCGTGTCCACGTGCACGCCCTAGCTGCAGGCGATATCACCCGCACACATTTCATAAGCGCTCGTCATCTTTTCTGCCCCCGCCCCCCTCTCTCTCTCTCATTTTGGGTCTCCTATTTTATATCGTCACTCGCGCATACCTCTCAGCTTAGTTTGCGGTTTGGACTCCCTCTCCATCGTTCAATTTGCATAGAAGCCTTTGCCACTGACCGAAAGTCGCCGCGGCACGCTTCTGATCTCTTCCCCACTTCCCCTCCTGCCGCGCTCATCATGCCATGCAAGCAGACTACGGACTGCAACAATGTCACGCTGCCAGCGTCCATGCAGACGCTACTGCAACGCTACACAGACCGTAAGCTGACTGAGCAGGAGCGTGTCGCCCTCGCGCACGCAACACCGAACGTGCGGTGCGAAGCGTTGCGCATTTTCTTTGAAATGAATGACGCCGCCGCCGGTGTGGAGTATGTCTTGGCCAACAGCGGAGCTTCCGCGCGTTCTTACGGCGGCGCCAGCGCCAGGGCCTCGCGCTCTGGCGGCTCCGCCGCCACCGCTTCTGTAGCGGCGCCTTCGAAGGCTCTCGAGCCTCTTCCTACCAACGTGCCGACTGCCGCAAATGCCGGAGCGAAGTCTACTACTCCTGCTGCTTCCGGTGCAAAGAGGCCGTTGGGCGACTCCGCACCTACTGGAAAAGTTGCTGTGAGAGACGAGGTGCGCCAGCGCACTGGTACGAGACGCGCTGTCGTGCCTGTCAGCGGCAGCATGGCGCTATCGCCGGTGGCAAGAGCCAGGAGCTGCTCGCATCGCACGCGTGTGGCGCGGAGCGGAGAGTCAGTGTGCACTCTCGTCACCGTCTCCTCCATGTCGAGCGATGATGGCGACGACACCGACGACGACGCTGACTTCAGGCCGGCCGACACCTCGACGAAAGAGGAACAATCGGGGGCCGACATGCCGCCCACCGTAACGCTCCGGTCTCGCGATTCCCGTCGCAACGCTGGGGCCACTGCTGCTCCATCGACTGTGCCGCTCTTAGCGCTGGATGCTGTTCTGATGCAGCGCGGCAGCAACAGCGACAGCTCCACAAGTTCTCCCAGTGCTGGTGTCACGCACGGCGAGAGTCTGCTCTCGGTGAGTGCTGCGATGACCAACACCACCACTGCCGCTGCCAAGGCGAAGCCTCGAGATGCTTCTCACTCCGCTGCACCGCCGCTAGGTCGAAATCGTCTATCCACGACTGTATCGAAGCCGAGTACCACGGCGACCGCAGCTCCACCGCTTCCCTCCACAGTCCATGAGAGCGCTAGCTACGACGATGAACCGCGAAAGACGGTGGCTGCCAAGCCTACGGGGTACTACACAAACCTCACAGCTAAGCACACCACACCGGCCCCACATCCGCAGCAGCAGCAGTACACTATCGACCACGCAGACCCGAAGCCGACGGCTGTGCGGGGCGCGTGTCGGCATGATTGCACCCCGACCTTCCGTGATCCCCAAGGGGGCGTTGATTTTGCCTGCACGGAGCGGCCGCGCAAGCAAAGAAGCCCCTCTCCCTCCTGCATGCCCCCGTCACCGGTTGGTAGTGGCGCTTTGAGCGTACGTGGAACGGACTGGGCTGCACTAGTTGCAGCAGCACCTGCGCCGCAACTGCCGACAGTCCCGTCGCTGATGACCACCAAACCTGCGGCAGTGCCAGCGACTCCTCAGACAGACAACTGTTCAGTTCCGAAGGAAGCAGCCGCTACCACCCCTGCCTCCAGTTGCTGTGCTTCTCGTGCTCCTAACAAGGTGTCACACGACCAGTCTAAGACAACGCCCGGCAGTGGCTCCGACAGTACTGTAACCACAACCAACAGCAGGGGCGCAGTGGGCAAGACTCAGCAGCTGCGCACGCCGCGCATGCCCTTGGCAGATAGAAAACGCGAAGCGGAGGGAAGTGACCACCACTCACTCGGCAACTTCCGACACCTAGACAATGATACGCCTCAGTTGCCGCCGCCGCCTCCCCCGCCGAAGCTCGGTGGCGCTTCCCCAATCAAGCGCGGTGTTGCTTGGGATGAGACGACGGGTATGTACATAACACATCCTAACCAGCTTCGGCGGCAGAGAGCCGCCCGCATCGTCGCCACGGCCCCCTTGACGGTGTCACCGTCTTCACTAGTGCGCGGTGCTAGCGGCTCTTCGTTGGAGCCCCCAGACACGCTTCACTACTGCTTCGCTCGCACCGCGTCGTCGCCACTCGCTTCGGCGCTGCCCACCTCCACGCCCACTGCCGCCGCCACCGTACACGCGGCAGGATCGGTTCCCCTTGGCCGCTTGTGCTCTTCTGTCGTGCATATCACCGGGGGTACAGAGGCGACATCGGCACAATCTCTGGCTTCAGCGCTGCCCTTGATGAAGGGCGACAAACAGAAGAAACGGAAGCGGGCGACAAAACGTGCCAAGGCGCTGACTGGAGCACCAGCTTGGAAGAAGCCGATCGAGGGCAAGAAAGCGGCGACGACGCGAGCCCCTTCTCCAACTGTGGTGCCGATCGTGGTAATCCCGCGTTCGATAGGGTATCAGCGGCTCTGCGGCGGTGACATGCCTGTGAAACAGGACATCTACGGGTACAGCGGGGAGACGATCATGCTGCAGCGCCAAGCTTCGCAGTTTCCTCCTCCGATGCTTGCGGCTTCCGCCAACGACTCACCAAACAAGTCCCATCGTACCGCCCCCGGTAACCAAACGGCGCGGTGTGCGGCGCCAACGGCCCCGGTTGAGCGATATTACAGTATGATGAAAGGTGGTGGAGTTGAAGTAGTTGACGTGGAGACGGCTCAGACCAATGTTCACGCACCTTGCCCATCGGCCATCCGCACTCCACGGAGTTCGCGCTTCAGTGCCCAGCAACGTGCACGTGGGCTTCTGGAAGAGCCTGCTGCCCCTATGGTCTCTGGGCGTGGTATTGCCGCCGAACGTACATGTCAGGGGCATGCAGCTGCGGTGCCGGTCCGTGCCGGCGCAGTGCCGCCAGCGCACTGCAACGTCTTTGAGCGACTGACCTCCAACTACTACGACGTCTACGCGAGCGAGGTGGCCCTTCAGGCGACCTCGCCACGGCCGGTGGCGGCTCTCCAACGGGGCTGTCGCTCTACCCAGGAGCATCGCCGGCCGGCACGCCGCCGCCACCTCAGCGCACCAGCGGCAAGAGCGCGTGGACTCCTTGTGCGTCGCCCTGCAACCGCGCTGGTGGAGCGCGGAGGCTGCCTCACTAGAGAGGGGATGCCCGTGTGCGAGCAGGGGCGCACTACGACACCTGCGTCATGCATGTTTGCGCGCAGCAACACATCTTCCTACCATGTTTGCTGACGCACCGCGTCGCACCGTGGAGCTGTCGAGCGCGCTGGAGAAAGTAACGACAGGCGTGTTCACGCTCCTTGCCGTTCCCGCGCTTCCATGTACCGGCGCTCTTTAGGGAAAGCAGATGGCACGGGACCACGATGCTGAGGGAAAGGGAGATGGTGGTGGTGGTGAGGAGAGGTGATCGCCGTGACGCCGGTCTGCGCGTTGTCACGTTTAGGTGCTGCTTTCTTTTTTTTCCTTTTAGCTTTAATCTCTATTTTTAGTTTCTCTTGATGGATCAGTTTTGCTTAGATCTTCTAGATTCGCGTGTCCCTCGCTTCCCCTCCCTCCCCTCACCCTCCACACAGACACATGTCGTGTGCGTGCGTGTGTGCGTGTGCGTGTGCGTGAATTTCTTTTTCTTTTATAACATGCTTGCCCCCTTTCTATCTCTGCCCTACGCGTTTACGTGGGTGCCTTTGTCGTTGATTGGGCGCTCGCTATTGTGATGGGGATGGTGCGGCTTCGGCTGCTGGTCTTGGGTCTAGGCTGACGCTTCGTCTCTCTGCGACAAAGGGAGGGAGGGAGGGGGTGGGAGGGGCGAAGGCTGACACTGACCTAGCTGTCCTCGATTTTACGCGCACGCGCACGTGTGTGTGTGTGTGCAGGTGCGCCTTCGTCAAAGGCTAAGGCCTGTATGTGCGTGGACCATTTAATCGCCTCACCACAATCGGTGCGCATGTGCACGCTTACATTCTTTCCCTCTTCGGCCCTAGGTCTCTGTGTCTGTCTCTGTGTCTGTCTGTCTCTCTGTGTGTGTGGGTGGGTGTGTGGGCCGCTTCCCTTTGCTGAACGCATGGTGGCGGCAGAGCCTCACAAGCGCACAAGAGGAAAGCGACAGACGCTCAACGCTGTGAAACGGTGGCGCAGCGTTAACAGGAGTACCAGGGGAGTCCTACCGCGGCAGCGTGAGCAGATCCGACCAAGTGTGGTGCGAGAGGGAGAGCGACAAGAAGCGCCACCGCTCCTCTTGTATGTAAAGCGTGCGTGTCTTGCTTTCTCCCCGATACCGCCCGATTCTTTAACTTACTATCCCCACGCGCCCAAGGGGAGGGGGTGGGAGGGAAGGTGGCTGCGAAAGTTCCCGTTGCTGCTGCGATCTCCTCTTCCCTCTTGCCTCTTTCATTTGCCATCTTCATGACGCAACGCGTTTCATCGTGAGAGTCTGTAAGATGTGCGCGCACACCGGATGGGGCCCCGCAACCGCCCTCCCATGCAGACGCAGTGACTCGTGCGCTGCAACGTCTTCCTACCACCTGCCCGTCTTCATTCTTATTTTTTCTGTTCTGTGTCTGCTCGGCCTGTGTGCACGGTGGCGCACGTGCACACACTTATCCACACCGCCTGGTGACGACTAGTGTCGCCGCATACCATCAACATTCTAATTGCCCTTCTCAAGGTGCGTCCGCAGCTTATCACATAGCTCCCACACTCCCTTTTTCCCTCTCCCCTCCCCCCCACACGCTCAGCTGCTGTCGTCCTCTCGGTCGTTGTGCAGCACCACCACTTCACGATCCCTGTCGTCATCATCTGCGCCACTTCTGAGCCCGTGAAAGAGAGCCAAGGAAGGCGCAAGGACAAGCGCACGCTCCCACTCGCGTGCGTCTTCTTCCTTATTTTATTGTATTTGCTTGTTTCTTGCAGAGGCGTGCACGCGCACAGACGTCTGTCGTGGTGTGTGCTTGTGTTTTGCCTCGAGGCCTCACAACGGAGGCACATCCGCACGCGTCGGCACACCTTTACGCGCGCTCGAGCGTATAACGACCTAACTGCACGTACTCCCTGGGTAAGAAAGAATATAAAGCCACAAGCGTGGAAAGACTGTCTCAGGTACGAACGAGGTTCGCACGCGTCTTGGCTCCTGCCCCCTCGCTCTGCCGCGCGCACGCCACTGTGAGACCAGCAACCTTTAGAAGACCAAGACAAAAAAAAAACGACGCCATGGCTTCTAACTGGACTGCTGCTCCCGACGCGCACCTTCGCGTGGAGGACATCGACTGGCGCTCCACAGGTGACGATGACATGTTCAACTCGAATGCCGATGACTTACTAATTGCAGACCCCCGCGCGGTTCGCCGTGCCGAAACAGCACCGATGGTGCTGACCATCATGGGTACAGGGGGCTCTCTTTGCGTCGGAGGTTTCGAGGAGGAGGTGAATCCAGAAGAGGAGTACCGTTACACGGAGGACTACCACCGAATGTACTACTCCAAGAACCCACGTGACCCCCGCATGCTGCCGCCGCTGACGCGCCGACGCCACCACCCTGTGCGTGAGCCCCGCACACCTGGCGCGTTTGTGGTGTCCAGTGGCGATAAGCAGTCTGCCTCGTCCACGAATGGTGCTGTCGGTGACCGCGTTGAGAACGGCGAACGCGACCGTAATGCTGCTGCTGCTGCGGCTGTTGGGACTGCCGCCCCGGATGGAACCAAGCACCTCACTTCCGAGGCGCTTGTGAAGCTGTACGTTGACACCTTCCGCCCTGACTGGGATTACGCACAGATTAAGGGCCACGTGCGCACCTTCAGCCGCGATCAAGACGGAAGCCGTCTCGTGCAGCGCCTGCTAGAGAAGCCGGAGAACATCGTATCCATCTTTAAGGAGGTTATTGAACATTTTGGGGAGCTGGCTACTGATGTGTTCGGCAACTATGTGTTGCAGAAAATGTTCGATGTGATCCCGAAGGCAGAAGACAGCACCAACGTCCTTCCGGAGATCAGGGAGGCGAAGATGCTGGACCGTCTCACGGCGAAGGTGCGTGGACACCTGCTGAAGTACTCTGTGCAGACGTACGGCTGCCGTGTTATGCAGAAGGCGGTGGAAAATATGCGCGCTGCCGACCGCGACGTGATCATTCGTGAGTTAGACGGGAGGATTGTGGACTTCGTCTTCGATCAAAACGCGAACCACGTGGTGCAGAAAGTTGTCGAGGTGTGCCCTTCAAGCGCGCAGTTCGTGGTGGATGCCTTCATTCCTTCTCTGAGGGATCTGGCCTGCCACGCGTACGGCTGCCGTGTGCTGCAGCGCACCTTCGAGAAGTGCCACGACGTGGACGGGGTGAACATCCGCCCACTTATGGAGGCCGTCCTGAGCCGTGTGAACGAGTTCACCGTGCACCAATACGGAAACTATGTTGTTCAGCATGCTATGCTCAACGCGCCCGAGGATCTGCGCCACCGCTTTGTGGTGCAGCTGACTCCGCAGCTGTATGCGTTGTCGTGCAGCAAATTTGCCAGCAACGTCGCCGAACGCATCGTGACGACGGCGACTGAGGAGGAGCGTGACGTCATCATCAAAGAGTTGAGGAAGCCCCTGAGCGACTTCCAGGGAGGCAACTACCTAGTGAACATGATGCAGGATACGTATGCCAACTACGTCGTGCAGCGCTTCTTTGAGGCTGTCTCGGCCAAGCAGCGCGAGGTGATCAGTGATCTTGTGCAGCCCCACATTGGTGCAATCAACCAGTCCGTCTACGGTCGCCATCTGCTGCGCAAGATGGTGTCAAACAGCATTCTCACGAACGCATTCCTTCTCACTCAAGGAATCGATGTTAGCGGCCCCGAGTATGGCGGCCATGCGAACAACGGCGGCCATCGCAGCAGCGGCCACCGAAACTCCACCAGCGTCAGTGACAGCCGCCACAACGGCGGCGTTCCAGTGCCATACACCAACCGAAACGGCAATCCCCGCGACAACCGCTCAGGCGGTGGCGTCGGCAGCAGCGGCGGTGGCAACAACAACGGCACCGGCGGCCGTGCAGGTCGCAGCGGGCGTGCCGCGAACATCACCAACAACAATACCAGCAATCACCTCCATCAACCCAGCGACGATAAAGTCAACGCCGTGAGAAGCAACGGTGGCGGCAACCCAAGCAGCATGATCGTCTTACAGCCGCAGTTGCAGCTTCAGCAGCCGCTGATGACCGGATACATGCCCATGCCGCAGCAATATCAGTATGGAAACCCCTACGGAATTCCTCAGCTGCAGCAACAACAGCCCCACGCACCGCAGCAGGCATACATGTACCCCGCCGCCACCGCCGCTCCGCAGTTGTATCCACAGCAGCAAGCGTACATACCACAGATAGCGACTAGCGGCTTTGGGGCATTTCCAGGTGCCGCGGCCTTCACAGCGCCGTTGCCGCAACAGCAGGCAGGCAGCTATTCTCTTCAGTACAGCCCCCCGTTACAGCAGTCGACACCGACGTCCCAACCACTACAGCCGCCGGTTCAGCAGCAGCCGCAGCCGACTCGCCGTGGTGATGCGCAATCTCCGCAGGTGTACGTGAACGGCGGCTACAACGGCATAGTCCAGCCGCACCAGCAGCAACCGTCGCCGAACAACAGCTTTTTCCCTGGGCCTCAGCAACAACAGCAGACGTTCCAGGCGAACAGTAACCTCGCCGACGCGACCCATTCTCTTGGCAAGGGAGGCTGCCCTGGAAAGGGAAGCACTGGCTCTGCTTGCGCCAGCACTAGGCAGGCTAACGCGGCAAACAATGACAAGACCTGCGCCTTTCTACCCAGCAGCGCTGCTAGAGGCCAACAGCGAGCTGGCCACGGCAGCCAGCGCACCCCGAAGCAGGAGATGGGCTACTAGGGCGGTTCATGGGGGCCTTTATTTTGCTAGCTTGGCACTGCAGTCCTGTGCTCGCTGCCGCTCTTTACAGCGCCGCGGTAAGGATGCGCCCCATGCGAGATCACCACCGAGTGTGCAGATAGGCGCACGCGCATCTCTGGCTGGACACACGTGAGCGCATGACAAAGGCGGCGTTGCTTTACAGGCCTCTCTCGTTGTCGGCCATACTACTGCTTCTTGTCCTTGACGCGCACACCTTCACGCCTCGACTGTGGTGCATGTACTCTCGCTGACTGCATGAGCTGAGGGCGTGGGGGCGATGATGGGGTCCGTCGGCTCCATCTCAGCGAGGGCGGCAGGGAATTGCTCAGAAAGGCACAGAAGCGAGCGCTAGTGCATGAAGACGGCTGCCGTCATTTCGATCTCGTGCGCGAGCTCTCAATCTCTCTGCAGTGGGGAAAACGCGGGCCTGCCAGTATCGATCAACGCATTGGTGAGCTTGTGGAGGACACGACACCCCCCATGCATGGGCGCACCAGCGTGTGCGGTGCCGGAGAGATGGCCGACTGGGATGACGGGAGGGAAGAAGAGGGATGCCTCAATGGAGGCTTATCTTTCGTTTCCGTTGCGCTCCCGTCCCGATGTCACAACACACGTGAAGAGACGAGAAGTCTTAAAGTGTGCGCGAAAAAAAAAAAATGACAAGGGAGGCGAGGCCCGTAAGGCGTCGAGGAGCACCAGCCGACAGGCCCGCTGAATAGGTGGACGATGCAGATGTAATTGTCTGTGTGTGTGTCGGAATTGTGGCATGCAAACACACACACACACACACGAGTTGAGGTATGTGTGCAAGCAGAGGGATGCCGCGTGGACATATGCAACTGTGTGCGTGTGTGTGTGGGAGGCGGGGGAAACATCGACGTCTCCCTCCCTCCCCCCTCCCTCCCTTTCTCTTTTTTTTTTCTGTGTGCGTTTGTATTGCAAGAGGAGGAGTCGTACGATCTTCACAGCTGTGTGACTGAGAGCACTCAGCCGCGCTTTGAAGAAGCGGCATTTGTGAGGCATGTTTCGTGGTGTCCTCGTCTCGCCTCTCTCCCTTTCGGTTTATCAGGCTTGCTGTTGCGTGGGCACCCTCGTGTGGAGTCCCAGCTCATCTCATTGCTCTCCCGCATACTTGTTGCGGGCCCCGCGTACTTTCCTTCTCTCGCTTTCCTGGCAGGTTCGGAGAAGTGTTTTTTTTTATCACTACGGTTGTTGGGTCAACGCGGGCGGACGCCGCCGAGAAGGTTGGTCATCTGCTTGTGCGCCGATGTTCACCGGGGCTGGCATCCACAACGCCCACATACATTTCTGACGTGTCTCCTGCTGTTGTTCACTACGCTCCGTCGTACGCTGTGCTTTCTTTTTACACCTTTTCGATCTCACAGTGCCCATCTTCATTGTGTATGCGTGCGGGCCTCTGTTGGTGTCTGGTGCCGTCTCTCCCTCTCTCTTGTTTTGGGCTGGGTTCCACTGCTCATCCGATTTCTCTTCCTCCTCTCTTCTGCTGCTCCCTTTCCTTTGGTGTTTCTGTGTGTGCCTGTGTGTGTGTGTGTGTGTCTGTGCTTCTGGCCCTCCGCTCTTCCATTGGATTAGTACTACTACTACTTTCACTGATGAGTCCTCTTCCAACACTGAGGGAGGCATGCACATTGCGCTAGTGCGGCAGCGTGCTCTTTTTCAGTGTGAGGGGGGGGGCACGCGATGTGGCATTCCAACACACGTCTCGTGTGTTGCCACACAACGTGTGGGAAGTACACAAACGCATACGTACACATGCTTCTAGACGCGCAGTGAGAAAGAGGGAAAGATGGACAAGGAAAAGGCAACGCCCCAACACCTCCGAGGTGAACCCATCTGCAAGAAAAAAGAAAGAGCGACGTACCACCTCACACTCGTACAAACCGAAGAGTGCTCTGCTCACACCGCCCCGCTGTCTCACGGGTTCGGCATCAGTACGAAGCACGCGCGAGAAATACAAATATGTCGAACGACAAGCCACACAGTTGCGCAACAGAAAACAGAGACACTTGCGCGGAAGAATAAAGAAAAAAAAATGTAAATTTACTTTGATCGGACTTTGACCTTCTAAAGACCGGATAGTGAACTGAGAGCGAGCGGTGGTGCCGAGAGGTCCACACTAGCAACGATCCTGAAAGAAGAGGAAGCGCAACCAGGAAAAAGGTAACAGAGAAAAGGCAAATGAAAAAAAAAAAAAACGCTGCTGGTGCAACAGTAAGGGTAAAGAAGCTGTTGTACCAACAGTGCCTTGTGCACGTTCAACTGCGAAAAAAACAGGGTGAGAGGAAAGAGTGGGTCAGACACACATATATGTGTATGCTTCTCTATATATCTATATCTCCATAGAGCCCACTGTGGTCTTTCCCCCCTTTCTCTCTTCCACTTATTATTTGCTACTATCTTTTTCCGTTTCTGCGTACAAGGCCGTCGCTCGCCCTCCCTTGAATTCTTCTTCCCCTGCCTTCTGCTTTCGATGCCTACCTCTTGCATCTGCCGATTCTCTTTGTACCCTTCTTCCTCGTCTGTGCTTCTGTTTGTCGGTTAGTTTGCTGGTTGTCCTTCAGTGTTGTTCGTGCCTTCGAGAAAACCTTGCCTTCCCGTGGTTGTATTCTTGTATCCTACATACCTACGCTATAGTTTTGTTGTTCTTCCTGAGCGTGCTTTCGTGTTCGCTTCTCCTCTCACTTTACTTCAGGCATCTCTTTTCCCTTCCTAACTTTGGGCCACCCTCCCCCCTTCCTTCCTTCTCTTCTCTTCCCGGCTCAACTGTCTCTCTATTGTTAGCATGCACGGGGCGGACGGCGAGTGACAGTGGTTGATGCATGTGCATAAGGTCTGTGCGCGTGCGTGTGTGCGTGTTTGTGGGCTCGCGGAGAGGGAGAGAGCGACAGGGGAGAGAGGGGAGGGGGCGAGGACAGGGGGATGCCGGTAGGGAGATGCGCACATCCCCGCCCCCCGCCCCCTTTCGTTTCTCGTCTGTCTCGCCGCCTTTCAAATCGCCATCTATCTATGTCTATGCATGTAGATAGACCTCCACCGGGGCTCATCTCCGCCGCATCACCCCATTCTTTCCCTCCCCCGAATTCGTTCGTCACACCTGCCCTGCTCCCCCCTCCCCCTTTTACATTTGTTTGCTCCACGCCGATCCCTGTCTTACCGCAGCATCTACTCCTTGTATCACTTGAGGCGTCACCGACATACACCTTATCCGCAGCGGTCGCACGCGCTTTGCCGTCTCCACTCCTTGATGGGCGGCGCACGTGGACTCTCTGAATTCAGAAAGCCCAGCCGCATGCGGACAGCGACTCCCCCCGCATGCGCGGAGCTCGCTTACTCGCTGTGGGTGAATGGTGCAACACAGACAGAGAGCAGGCAAGGAGAGGCGGCGGTAGCTGATGGCAACCGTGTACCCATCGGGGCTGAGACAGTAGCCTGCGGCCCCCTTGCCCGCGGGTGCTGCGCTTCGAGTGGCACCATGCTGCCAAGACCTGGAGTATTGCGAGGACAGTTCAATCGGCGCAGGTGCAGGAGGGTGGGTGCGGTGGCATGACGCGGCGCATTGGGAGTGCACGTGGTGGTGCTGCTGGCTCGTTGCAAGCGCTCCTCGCTTCCGCTCGTCTCTGGTGACTATGTGTTGGGCCAAGGGGAGGGTGGTGACAAGCTTACAAAGCCAGTAGCGACGTGCTGACGCCAACTGCGCCGATCGGGGCCCTGGCCACCGGTCGTCCTCAGACGCCAGGCCTGCATCCCCTGAAACCGCGCCGCACGGAGCCGCGTGCTGTGGTAAAGGCTCCTTAGCCACTGCAGCCCCGCGCCAATGGGCGGGGGTGCTGGAGGCTCCAGGCCGGTAGAAAACTACGCTAGTCCACCTAAGCGCAGGCACTTGTGCGTGCATGAGGTTACTGCTGCGGCATGTGGTGGGGGTGGTGTGCTGCCTGCTGCTCCGCTGGTGCTGTAGTCTCCCCCCTGTCCCTGCCAGGGCCTCGGCCCCCACCTGCTTTTGCTCCCCCGGGGTGGTGGGCTGCGGGCTCTCTGTGCGCTTGTGCCTGCCGCGCGCCCGCTTTTGTGCCGAGGGCGTGCGGTGTGGGGTGGGCGAGGTTTCCCTGCCGCCAGGATTAGGCGACAACGCCCCGTCTGTCGCGGCGCATGCGGGTTGGGCCATCCGGAGAAGTCCGTCCGTGGCGCCGACAGGGGTGTGGGGTGCGAGAAAACGCGCCCTGCCCCCCCCCCCGGATCGTCGCCCCGGATGTGGGCACGGCGCGCACATGCTGTTGGGCTCAGCTGGCGTAGCGTATTGCATCTTACCAGGGCAATGGCAGTGGTCGAAGAGGGCGTGAGAGGCACATGCGAATCAGCCCCGGCGCGCGTGTGCGCAGCGTTTCCGGCGCCTCTCTCGTGGGGGTTGGTGGGGTGCAGGTGCCGGAGGTGTGACGACGAGGACCCGAGTGATACCACCGAGGTCCCCAGGCTTCCATGTGGAGAGCGGCGTCGCTATGGTGTGGGGTGCCGCGGCTTGAAGAGGGTGAAGGAAGAGATGGTGTGCGTGCCGAGTGCAGGGTCTGAGGGGGCTTTGGCCTGCAGCTGGCCAGCCTCCTCTCCGTGCTCATGCGGCATACGTCTGCACCGCCGCTTGTAGTGCCCACAACAGGCGGTCGCCTAGGGGTCTCTGTGTGGCGCTGGTTGCGTGGCATGCTTTGTTTAGGGCGTGCGGACCACCAAGGCTGGTCTGGGCCCGATCGCACACTGTTTGTGCTGAGAAGGGACGAGGACGAACAAGATGAACATGCTAGACGCATCAGCGTATTCGACGGCTGGCGGTTCGCTGTGATCGATCAGAGTTGAGTTGCCGTGCGACTCAGGGGGTGAGCTGCGGTGGTATATGCATGCTTGTATGCTGACCTCTTCGCGCGCGCGCGTGTGTGTGTGGAGTTATGGACATGTTGAAAAAAAAAAAAGAGTGACATGCTCTCCTTTCACGTTGTGTTGTGACCCCTGTACGTCTATCTGTGGGCTTGCACTGTCTCCTGTGATCGGGGCTGTGCCGCATAGGTGGTTCTGCCTCGCGTCTTTGCCCTGTTTTTTTTTTTTTCTTTCCTATGTGGCCTCCTGGTTTCATTTTGGCTGCCGGTATTTCTGCTTCCCCCCTCTCTTCCCTTGCGTGCCCCCCCTCTCTTGCCCCTCCCCCTCTCCTCCACTCCTGACTCATCTCTTGGTTGTCTGGATGTGTGTTAGCGTGCTGCATGAGCAGGGCACAAGTGCTACCTCAATGCACAAATTTCTTTCGTTTTCGCATTGCTTTCCCCCCGTTTTCCAGCTCTTTCGGATGGCCTTACCGATGTATCTGTCTACTCATGTCTCTCTGAGTTCTGTGCTGGTGCGCAAGTGTCTTTATATGCTCCCTCCCTCTCCTCCTTTTCTGGTGTGTTGTCTCCAGCCTGCGCCTTTGTGACATGCCTGTTCAAATCTGCTTGGCCGGTCTGTCCTTCCGGGTATGTGCTCCGTCGCTGCTGGCTTCGTAGGCGGTGTCTCTGCACCAGAAACCCGCCCTTTCCCATTTGCATCACCCCTCTACTTGTCCCGGTGTTTTCCCCCTGTCCCTCGCTTTGCAGCTGTCGTCTTTAGTAAGCATCCATGCTTTGCGCGAACGGGTTCACGGCACATGTGCATGCCATGGATCAGCCAGCAGCTTTGGACTTTGAACTCAGCGAAGCTTGAACATGGTGTTTTCGGGCGCTGCACAAGCTGTATCCACCATGTGTAGGAGCAGCAGCGGGGCGTGTATGCGTGTGCGCTGTGAGGAGTGGCACACACAAGGAAATAAAACGAAGCGAAACAAACAACAAAAGGGAAAAACGAGCATGAAAGAAAAAAGAAAAAAAGAAAGAAACAGCGAGAAAGCGCTACTCAGCAAGTTGACGTGTAACCTTCCCTTTGGATCTCTCACTCGCTCTGCGATCACTAGAAACCGCAAACATCGATTGACTCGTGGAGTGATGGGCAATGTCGTGCACGAGGGATGCACTTTTACGTGTATGTATGACGCATATGCGTTTTGTATGCGTCTCTATTTGTCTCTCACCCTCTGTGAGTATGCATGTGTGTGTGTGTCTCTCTTTTTTTCCTTGTCTTCGCCATTATGTATGTGTAGAGGTATGTGCGTATGTGTGCGTATGTATGTGTGTGTGCGTGTGTGTGTTTGTGTGTGCGTGTGCCGGCGTGTGTGTGTGTGTGTGTGTCCTCTGTGCCTGTGCCATTATTTTATGTCTGCCCCGTGTGCTAAGTTTCCGTTCAAAGAATGCGATATGTTTGCTGCGGCGTTGCCCTTTTCCAAACTTCCTCGTTGATATCTGTGGAAATCTGCCTGCATGAACATTTTTTTACTTCGGTGCTTCGGAGGCCATCGGTGCCCCCTCCCTGCCTTGGTTTATGCGAGCCTCTCTCTCTTCGTCCCCGTCGTGCGATTTCCCAATTTTTTTTTTTTTTGTGTGTCCCTCGTTGCTCTATGCCTCTCCGTTTCTTGTTTTTTTTTTCTTTCGTTTGTTTGTTGGGTGGATGCGATTCTCGATGCTTCTCTCTCTCTTCCTGTCCTCCTCTTCTATATGTCTCCGATACTGCGGCAACAAGATAAGGAGGACCCCCGGGGGAGGGGGAGGACAAGCGAGGGATGTGTGGCGGTGACAAGGAAGGATGCCTTCCTGACCAGGAGTCAAGCGCAGAGCATCGTAGGCTCAGACACCCACACGCGCACACACGCACATGATTGCTGCAAAGAGGGAAAAGAGGCAAAAGGAGGGCATCACGCTTTGCATCCCTGACCTTTCCTTTTCTCGCTTGCGTATTTCCGAGAAATCGGCTCAGGTGGGGGCCGCCTGCCTGCATCTTGGGATTGTGTCTGTATCCTCCCAGCCCTCTGTCTTCATCGCTCAATGTGAGCGTGCGTGGGTGTGCTTGAGTGGGGCTCTGCATGCATCTGTGCGCATCTTCGCATACATGAAGAAACCTGCGAAGAGCATAACAAAACTTGTAGAGACGCTGATGTGTCAGAGCCGTACACAGACGACGAGAGGCTGGAGGCTGCACACACCTAAGCGCCTTTCTTTGATGGCCCTCTTCCACAGCGCTGCATGAGGCTTTGTGGTGTCTTTGTCTTTCTCTATTGTCTTCGTGATGTTGTCTTAGCCACTCTAGCGCTGCTTTCCTCTTGTGCGTTGTAGCAGTAGTTATCACGGTGCTTTGTCTCTTCTGCATTGCCTCCCTCTTTTCCCTTACGCGAGGGCGAAGGTTTGCGAGGCCGTCGACGAGATTGGTAGGTGAGTGGAGGTATGTGAAGCCTTTCTTTGAAAGTGACCAACGGCAAATCGAGCGCCGTCTCCAGAGGAAAACAACGTCACCGGGCGCAAAGGGGCTCTACACGCGTGGCAGAGATGCTGAGACAGGGATGTGAGGCGGAGTGCCGAGGCCTGTTTTCTCTTTTGTTTGCTCTGTTCTTTGCGATTTCCCTTGATTTCATCCAGGAACGCACTCCTCTCGCATCTCCGCCGTCTCCAGCAGCATCCTTTCTAACTCTCTCTCTCTCTCTCTTTGCATGTCTACTGTGGGCGATTCAACTGTCTACCGAGACGGTTGCGTTTATCAATCTGCGCGCTGCAGGCGCCTCTCCCTCCCGTTCCACGTTTTGCGTTGCTTCTTACCTTCGCTGCGTCTTATGGGCTTCAACCGTGAATCGAGCTACCCATTTATCAACTTTATATGTCATGCGTTTGCGTCTACGTCTCTTCCACGTGTGCGTGTGTGGTGTATTCCGCCTTCACGATGGGGGGATGGTGGAAGGGGGAGGATGAGGGTAGGGAAAGGGGTCGAGGGGGAGAGGGGGTGAGGGGGGAGGGAGGGAGGCAGCTCCCCCCCCCACACACACCATCGTGCACCTTCTCTCTCCTTCTTTATCCTTTCCCTCCCTCCTTTGATTCTCTTGTCGTGGTCTCTCTCTCTATATATCGATCTATATACTTATTTAGATGTGCATGTGCATGTGTATGTGTGCGTTTCTACGGTGCTTTTCCTCGATCGAGTTTCGAGTTACCCCCCCCCCCCCCTCCCCCCTCCCCCCGCAACCACGGCCGGCCGGCCGCCCGCTCTTCTCTTCGCATTTTCCCTCCCCCCCATTTTCTTTCTCAACCTCGTTCACTACCTTTTCACTTGCTTCTCTTGGTTGAATTCCTCCCTCTTCGTGTTGGCACTCTTCTACTCCTTCTCCCCCTTTACTTTGTGCAAGAGAGTGGTGTTACTTTGCCGTCAATGTGTGTATCACCAGCCTCCGCGATATCCACATGCGTTATCAAACGCTCAGGCCCACACAGCTCTGCCTATCCCAGCGGACGCCCCCCCACCCCCACCCGTCCCTCCCCCCACTATCCTTCCCTTTTCCTACTAGCACTCCAGTAGCACTCACTTCCGCACACTTTCTCTCTCTCTCTCTCTTGTTGTTGTCTGTTGTTCGAGTAGGGTAGCCGACAGATCCACACGAGACAGACGCCAGTGAATCTTTCTCTGTTTCGTTGTCCTGCGCTTTTTTATTTTTCCTTGGCTGCCTATGTTTCGTTCTCCTCATTACGTTTACCGTCCGCATTACCCAAGGGTTGGTGTGCACTCTTCCTCTCTCGCTCTTTCTCTTTTCCTTTCCCCGTGAACGACCGCGCGTGTCGCACTTCGACACGCCCATCTCTCCCTCCTTCCCATCGAGTAGGCGGCAGTTGTCGGGGTTTTTCTCTGTTGTGTGCCGTTTTATTTATTTATTTATTTCGTGTACGTCGCGTCTCTGCCATTGGCTTGCTGATTTATGCTGTTTTCGAGGCACACCTCTGCAAGCGCTTCTCTGATTTCTATTTTTTTTTTTTTTATGTTTGTCCATGTTTGTATGATTTTACTTGACAAATGCCGAGCTTTCCATCTCTTTATGCGGAGGCGTTTCTGTGTGCGCGCGCGTGTGTGTGTGTGTGTGGCGTGGACGTTGCAGGCAGGCAGCCGCGTCCTTAGTGAAAGCGATTTACCTGCCTTCGGCTTGGCTTGACATTTTTGTCTCTCCTTCTTTTTGCTGTTTTCCTGGTTCTTGTTGGCGCCGCATGTCCTCAGCGCCGTTTCCTCTCCTTCTCTGTGTTTGTGCCTGTGCGTTTCTGCCTGTTTCTTTTTCTTTTTGTCGATGTGCATGTGTGCATGTGTGTGTGTGTGTGTGTGTGTGCGTGCGTGCGTGCGTGCGGCACTTGGTTGGGCATTCCAGACTTCTCTCTTCATTTTGCTTCTTCGGGCTTTCGCGTTGTTTCCTCTTCTTTGTGTCCCCTCCCCCTGTTCAAAGCCACTTGTCATGTCCATGTGCTTCCCTATCATCATGTTTTGTCACAGAGACGTACATGCACTCGCAAAGTCTTCCAGTTGTTTATAATCGGGCCCTCCCCCTCTCCCTCTCTCCTTCCTGCCCTACTGTGTATCTTTCTACCCTTCTTGATGCGCGTTATGTTTGCCTGTGTTTCCGTGCGTGCCTGCATGTGTGTAGGTGGTGCTATTTGTGGCCGTGCCCGTATTTCGTTTGTCTCCTTCATCGCTGTTTCCCCTGTCTGTCTGTTGGTCCGCCTCTCGCCGTGCAAGGCGATCCCCACCTCTCCGCACCCCTCTCCCTCGCGTGTGAACCGGCTCTGGCATCACACGTAATCTCGTCTGCAGATGCGCGTGCGTATACGGGGTGCGGGTGGCGTGGACGTGGGAAGGAAGCAAGAAAGTAAACGAGCAAGTGAAAGAGAATCTGCACTCTCGGAAGACGACGACAAGGGGGAAGTAGTGAGCAAGGCGTCTGCTCACCTCAGTCGTGCTCGCCTTCCTCGGCTAGTGGCGGTGCAGAATGTTGCGGGCACTGTGCTGCACATACGCGACACTAACCGCAGGCGCTCTCCCCCTCCCTCCCCCCACTCCCAGGAGAGCAGGCCAACTGCACCCTGCTGGCTCATACCAGACTAGGCAGCACATTGACAGTGAGCGGAGACGGCAGAGACGGAGCCCAAGACGTACATATGCATACATGCGCAGACGATGAGGCTGTTGTGCTTTTGTGTTGGCCGAAGGTAAATATTTGGCCTGAGGTCTTGGACTGATCCTCTCATCCGTTTCCGTTTCTCTGTTGGTCCTTCTCTGTCGTCCTGTATGTGGTCTTCGCAGCGAAGGCGTGGAGACAATGCCCACTGATGCCTCTTTCATCGCATTGTTCTCCCGCCCGCATGCGTGGCCACGTAGGGGGCTTGAGTGATGTCGAGTACAGTGTTTCCCGGTGCCACGCGGAGACCTCGACAGACATTAGCTGACGCATGCTTGTCACGTTCCGTTGCTCTCCTTTCCTCCGATTGTGAAGAGGAACTACTGACCCATCTGCTGATCTTCGTCTTTCTCTCTCTCTCTCCGCCTCCTCTTCCTGCTCACGTGTTGGTGTGGGAAACACACCTTGTGTGCGCCTCACTTTTGGTGCTCCTCGTTCTCACCTGTGTGGCGGTCAAGGACAGCATAAAGCGAAGGATAACGTACGGCGAAGGATCCCGCTGCGTCAATTTTTCTGACGTACAAGCGAACACCAAAGACTTGACCGACGTCACGATCACCCTCCCCCCCCCCACACACCCCGCCTCCTCCCCTTGCAGAAACACTGCTTTCTCTGTATACAACACCTGGACAGGGAGATCCGCTCGAGGAGCGCCGAGGACGCTTTCTTCCGCCAGCGTTGAGAGTGAGGAGCGGGTAGGGAGGCATCTCCTCCTTTTCGCTGATCTTTTTTTATTTGCTCCTGCGCTGTTCGGCTTCTTTCAGTTTGGTGGTGGTGAGGTGTATTCTCCCTTAATCGCTGGACTGCGGAAGCGGTGCCGCATTCCAGTTGCGCGCGCCGTGTCCGCGTACGACTTGCACAGAGGTGTACGAGGAGGAGGGGAGTGGCTGATGACCTTACGTGTGTAGCTAGTTGAGGACAGTAGAGGCGGAAAAAAAAAGGCTCTTAGGTGCACCCGTGGGCGTACCTTGCTCACGCGCGGCGTATCCTTTGGTGTGAGAGAGAGCGAGCGAGAGAGAGAGGCGTTCGCATGCGCTTGTGCGCGTTAATGTATTCCTGATTCTCTTGCTACCGCCCTTTTATACGTGAAAAGAACGGAGTGGTAGACTCAACGACTGACCGCCTTGCTGGGCGGTGATATCGACCGTCTCCGACTACTGCAGCCGTCAATCGTAATGGAGAGCAGGCGCCACTACGAGGTGCTGTGCATTGCTAACTTCAGCTCTGCCGAAGAGGTGCGCCTCGCATACAAGTCACTGGCGCTCAAGTACCACCCTGACAAGAATTTGGGCGACCTAACAGCGGCGGAGCGGTTCCGCGCAGTGAGTCGTGCTTACGAGGTGCTCTCCAATGAAGAAACCAAACGAAAGTACGACGCCGCCCTGCGCGCTTCCTTATCGAGCTATGGCCAGCGCACGGGTGTCAACAGCGGCGGCGACGGAAGCGTGAATCCGTACTCCATGCAGACCCCCTCTATGTCAGATATTTATAGAGAACTGTACCAGCGGCAAGCCGCGCGGGCTAGCACACGCAACCGAACCTCGTCGGCACCACCGCAAGGTGGAAAGGCATCCGCTTCGCAGTACACCAAGGCGCAGCAAGAGCACTTTCGCAAGCGAGAGAGGGAGCGCCAACAGGAGCTGCGCCGCCAGAGGGAGAAGGAGAGGAAGGAGCAGCGTGATCGAGAGCGAGAGGCGCTGCGTAGGGAGCAAGAGCGGCAAGAGGAGCTGCTTCAGCAACGGTGGCGTCTGCAGCAGCAGCAACAGAAGGCGCACCCCATGCGTGGATCCACAGGCAACACAACCGCAGCCGCCGCTGCATCATCGTCAACTGGCACAACTAGCGACTCTGCAGCCCACATCGACGACGGTCACGTCGTCTCGCTTCGCATGCGACGTGGATCCCCACGCCAGCCAACAGAGGGGGGGCGTAGCGGCGTTGAATGCCATGCGCCGAACACGGTTCTCCTTGGTGCGCCAGCGCGGTTGACGGTGTTGACTCGCAATGGAGCCTCTACCACACCGCGAACCTATCGGGCGTACTCGCCATTGTCTCTGTCGCCACGGCCGGCTACGAAACCTCGTCGTGCCGAGGCCGGTGCGCCTAGTGTGCTGTCGCCGTCATCTGGGCGGCAGGAGGAGACCACGGATGCGGGGGCGGTGGAGGGTGGGCTGTCGACAGGGTCGTACACCTCCCACACCTCCCCTGTGAAGAGCGGCGGCCTGGAAGAGGGCGCGGCCCGCTCCAGTACCCACGGCAGCTGTGCTGGCTCACCTGTTCGAGACGAGGAGCAGGCGATGACGCAGACGGCAGGCGTACATCGGGCCTTACGCACGGGGAGTGCGCCGCCTTCGCTACCTGCTTCTGGTTTCGCCCACACCACCAGCGTCGATGCACCCCCAGAAGCGTTTTCTCAGCCGAGAACCCGCAACACACAAGGCACGTCGGAGGACTTCAGCGAAAATGGTACTGCGAGAGGCTGTCGGGAAGACCGTCACATCACGTTGTCCTCGTACCACCCGGTGACGCGCACAACGGCGCTGAACCGAGGTACGGTGCGTTCCGGGTCATCCACGACCACAACGCCACGTCAATGGGGAACCCCTCGCACCTTCACGAACTTGCACGTAGCAGCTGCTGCGCCACCGACTTCCTTGAGGGCGTCATCGCGGGGTCAGCCAATTACTGCGCGCTGTAGAGGCACTGTGCAGACGACGGTGAGCGACCGCAGCCATAGCTCGTCTGCCGGGGCAAGATCGACTCTGGCCAGGACGAGCTACACCGCCCACAAGAGCAGCAACATCAACGGTGTCACCAGCCGCGACAACCCCGCTCACGCTTCCTTCCCGCAGCGCGCGTGTCCCATCTCGGGTATAGCGGACACGGACAAGGAGTTGCTCGACCGAAGGCGACGAGAGCGAATGGCTAAAGAGAAGGAGAGGCAGCGATCGGTTCGACTCGCTGAGGAGGAGCGCCAGTTTCGCCGACTCACTCGCGCGGCAAAGCATCAGCGTGAGAAAGCCGCCGCCATATCTTCCGCGGAAGCTGCGAAGGCGCAGACAGAAGAGGAGCCTCTCTCCTTTGGGAAACAGCTGGAGTACCTCCTGCATGACGAGGCTAGTGAGCGGGATCAGCTGATCGAACGAGAGGAAGAGCTCGCGTGGCGCCGCCTGCATCACCATCAAGCGAAAGTACTTCAGGGCGTCCTGATTCGACGCCGCCTTGCCGCGCTCGCGACTGAGGAGGCCACATGGCGCAACGGTTTGCTGAAAGCGTGCAAGGCAGAGCGCGCCCGCTACTTCTTGTTCTTCCACGAGCAACTCGACCGCCTGCACGTTGAAGGGCGTGAGGGGCGTGAAAGGCGTCGGTTGATTAGGCACGAGACAGCTGACGGATACTACTTACGCCGGGCGTCACAGCGGCGCAAGCTCTTTGGTGGCTCCACACAGGCACTTTTTGGCCACAGCAGGCCTGCCGCAGAGGCTGTGGATGACACATCCGCCCTCACCGCTCAGGTGAAGGCCCACCACAGTAGTCTCTACAGCGTTCACAGCACTGCTATTCCGTTGGAGAATGGGCACGATGCCACCACGAGGCTCGCTAGTGACCACCTGCGGCATCAGCGGCACTCGGACGAGTCCACGCCACTCGCTGCTAGGATCCTTAGCTCACTGGATGCGATGGGAGGCCGGGGCAGGAGCACTGCCAGCCCCCCTGCCGTGGTGGATGCCTCTGCTACTGAGTATCTGGGGTCTTTTCGTTCGGCCAGCAGCTCACCGAGGGCGACGTCCGCGATGCCGGACAGGCTGTGGGGTGGTAATGCCTTTGCAAGGGCATCTGAGCGAGCGAGTCCGTGTTCATCCCCCAATAAACACAGATCGGTTGCCTCGTCGAACAGCGCAAATCGCACTACCACCACCGATACCGCTTCCACCAATGTCGCGACAAGGATGTTGCTGACTGGAGCGGAGCAGCTCCTACTAACGCTCTTCAGCGATGAGTCTCGTCAACGCGGTCTGCTTGTGAGGCAGCAGCAGCAGGGGGAGATGGAGCTGCGCCGTCGGCGCGCTACATCCTTACACCGCCTCTTTGAAAAGGACAAGGAACACGCCGTCAAGCATGCGCAGCGTTGTGCGCTAGTGGAGTTAACCGCCCTCAAGGCACAGCTACGCATGCTACAGTCAGGAATGAGACACTCCTCGTCCCCACGCAGTATCGAGGTCGGCTTCTCTGCCGACGCCACTGGCGCAGCTTCTGGGTCCCCTGTCAACTCCGCACGGTGGAGGGCGGAGTCCTCGACCCCGTCGCGTCACGGTTCACCGCTGCCTTTGCCGCATCAGGCCATCTCCGAAGCTAACACAGCAGCGTCTGCGTCACCCCTGAATACGGCACGTGCGCTTTCGGTTACGAGCATCCTCACGTCGACGGTTACGCTGAACGGCTGGACGGCACTGCCGGACTCCGATGTGGAAGAGGACTAGGTACTCCAGGAGGCCGCTGCAGCTAGCCTTTGCACGTGTGACAACGATATGAAGGTTGACTTCTCGCGACTGCCCCTCTCCCGTCGGTTTCTTATTATTTTATATTTTATCTCAGCTGCACCCCGAAAGAGATACTGGGGTACAACAGACGTGAGGCGTTGTCCGTTGCGCGGACCTTCTTCACGCATTTTTGCCTGCCTTGTGCTCTGGTCCCCTCTTCCTTTCAGTCCTCGTTTATGTACTGTGTGGACACGTTCTCGTCATGGTCGTAGCTTGTCCGTGTTAGAATTGATTGCGAGCCTCCTTCAGTTCTTTTGTTGCGTCGCCCTGTGTGCGTCCCTCTCTTCCCGATCCCCTTCCTCTCCTTCTTCCCCCATCCTGTGCTACTCGGGACATCGTGCTCTTATGCATGCATGCGAACACCTGTGCGTGTGTGTCTCTCTCTGTGTGTGCGTGTGTTGTCTGTGTGTGTGTCGGCCAGCCCGTGTGGCGCACCCTATCGTCATTGTTCTTTGTTGGACCTTTCTCTCTCTGATTCTTGAGGCTTCCTCCTCCTCCTCCTCCTCCTCCTCCTCCTCCTCCTCCTCCCCCCTTGTCGCCTGTGAGCGCAGCCAGATCCCCTTCGTCCTCTGTCGCTCTCTGGCAGTTTCTCTCCGTGATCCAGTCCTCCACACCATCTAGCGCATGCAGACGCGCCTGCATTCGTGTTTGTTGGAACACTGCTCCTCTCGGACGCACTGCTCTCTCTCGTGCATCCTTCCCTCTCCTTTGCTTAGGTGCGTGCGCTGCGCTGTCATGGCAGCAGAACGGAGCAGCAGAGCAAAATACTTGAAGGCAACAGCGTCACGCATGCACTTCAACAAGATCAGATGAGGGATTGGAGAGCGGTGGGTGGGCGCTGAACACACTTGCAAATCTTCGGGCTGCTCCCTCTCGCGTGTGCTGCGAACGGGTGGGAGCAGGGAGAAAGGGCTGCGCCTCCTCTACGCCCTCCTGGCGCAGCGCCGTCTTTCCCAGTGGCCGTGTCTGGACGACTGTATGCTTGTGCGTGTGCACAGAAGAAGAGAACCTCAAGGACAGAGTGACGCTTTTTTTCTTACTTACTACCTTCGCGGTACCGGCTGCCGCGCTACCCTGGTGCCATGACCCGGTGCCCACTCGCTCCCGTGTTGCCGAGCAGCCTGCCCGCCGATAGGGATGCGGGCTCTCTCGTGTCGGTGGCCAAGGATGCGCAGGCGCTGTGCCGAAGAGACGGACATCCATGCGCACGCTTGGACCCGCTCACTAGGAGCCCTGCCCGCGTGTTCAACACGTGTACGCACCCACCTGCTGTTTTCTCTGCTTTCACCGAGTCGCGGTGCTGCCGAGCGTCGCGGTGCGCCACGGCCGCTCTGCATGCAGTGGCACTGCAGTGAGTAGACAAACGCAACCGGGCCCACCTCCTCGACGTCGCCGCCGTGCAACAGCAGCAGGTGCACTGCAGTTGTGCACGTGTTTTTTTTGTGTGTGTATGTTGATCTCTTCGCTGTGGAACGGACATGTTCATGTGAAAGCAAAAGGACGCTTTAGTTTCTCTCCTCCTTCCCCACCGACATGCAGGAGTAACGCTCCGCGCGCAGCTGTGAGGGTAGGCCTGCATGTGCGTCGTCAAGCACGCCGTCTCATGTATTCATCTCTCTTCCTCTGACTTACCTTTTCTCTTCCCCATGCTACTTTCTTTCAATTGCGCTGCTTGGTGACAGTAGCAGCATCGTCGTTTTGTTGCACAGGCGTCTCTGTGCGAGCTGTTTCCGTCTCTGCTGTGCTTGCAAGTGACTCCTGTGGGCCAGCGGGAAGACACAGGAAAATAAAAAGGCGGTCGAAGGTCAAGGGCTCACATCCCTTCATTGTGTACTGTGTTCACAGTCTTTTCCCTCTCGTATCACCTGTGGCTCACGCGGGGGCCTCCTTCTCATCCTTTTGTTTACTCATTCACGCCTCCTCTGGATCAGAGGTTTCCAAAGATGGGCGGCAAGATCTCGCGCGAGGAGATGAACGATTACAGGGAGGTTGTGAAAGATCGCATCTCCGAGGAGGCCATCGGCTTCCTTCACACCCGCTTCATGAATGCCGCCCCGTCTGGGGTCATGACCCCGCTTCTCTTTAAGCAGTACATAGAGAGCGTAGGCGTGTTCAAGAATCGTAGAATCCTCCAACAGCAACGCAGGTGGCAGCAGGGAGGCTTCTTCGAAAAGTTGGTGTCCAGCCGCTACAAAAGGCAGGGCGAGCAGGGGGCTGCAGACACGAACAAGGGCGCCAACAGCGATGCGGTAGAAGAGGTGGATGGGGTGGATTACTATGACCACCTTTTTCGTGGGTACGACATCAACAACGAAGGTGTGATCACCTTCAAGAAGTTTTTGATATACCACGTAGCAGTCGTCTACAGCACCGAAGACTTATTCCACGTCGTCTTTAACGCCTACGACGACGACGGAGATGGCTTACTGTCGCTCACGGACATCAAGACTGTCATCACGTCGGCAACGCGCTACGTAGGCGACTACGACATCAACGACCGCGAGGTGCGCCGCGTCATCGATGAGGAGGCGCGCCGTCTCATGGGCTTTCTGGACATCCGCAAGAAAGGCTACATACAGAAGGAGGACATGCGGCTCATCACGCAGAAGTACCCGCAGGTGTTGGAGAAGATGAAGAATTTGATGTGAGCGAGAGCGAGAATCCGCATGATGCAGTGCGAGACGTCATGACGCTTATGCGAGCATCTTCGTTGTCTTCTTGACTCCTCCACTACTACCTCTTCCGTGATCAATGTGCATGCTCACAATGTTACTGCAGCGTTCTCCCCCATCATTATCACATTGATACACACGCGCGCGCGTGTACATACGCACACGTACTCTTCCTTGCTGTTGAGCTGGCTTCTTCTTTTTCTGCGCGTGCGCATGTCCATTGTGCGTGCCCGACTCGCTCTCAGGCTTGCCGCGGTTACGCCACTTCCGCGTTTTTCCGAACAGGCGACATGACCCTGTCAGTTTTCCTTCCTGGCCTTTATGATCTGACAGCGGAGGTGGAGTTGGCCCTTTGCTGTGCTGGCAGCTTCAGTCTTGCATGCTGCCTCGTTCCCCGCATGTAGATTGGTTCTTGCGCGGATTTTGCGCACACGAGCTCTGACGGGAGGTGAACCACTGATGCCCATCGAGTGTTGCTCTTCTGCGTCTTTTTCTTCCGTGTCTGTGCCTGCTTTTTTTTTTTTTTCATCGTTGCCTTTCGCCTCTCATTGTGCGGGTGGCGTTTAGATGCTCGTTTCCCTGGCCCAGAGCTTGCGAGGAGCGCACGTGTGTAGCGCGAAACAAAAACAAACAAACAAGAAGGGGCAGCGTATTGCTGTGTTTGTGCGTGTCTCTGAAGCGGTGACCGATTCTTCAGGTTGTACCGCGCTTCCCTTCAGCCCAAGACGCTATGCATTCGTCTGCAGATGCATGAAGAACACTCACCGAGCGAAAGGAAACAACACAGCATGCGGCCGTGGACTGCTCAGCAATCTTGGTCTCTCCTCACACGTAGAGAGAAGATGCGCCGAGGACAGCAGCGAGCCTGGGCTCTCCGAAGTACGCATATGATGGCCCGTGTGCATGCGTGCGTCTTTCTTTTTCCATTTGAGGTCGAGTCTCTTGCCAGGGATCGTTGCCACACTATTCCTTCCTTGTGCGAAGACTCTGCCGTTAGGACCCGAGGAGCTGGATGCCAAGTGGGACGGGAGATGGTTGACATTGCAAGAGGACCCACTGTATTCATGAATGCTGCTGGAAAGCCCACCACTCTTTTTTCTTCAAGTGTGGCGCGCATGAAGGTGAGCAAGAAAACATCGATCCTACAGCCTCTGTCTTCCTGTTTTTCTTGTGCTTCTCCCTTCTCGTTCTCCTCTAGCCGGCATTGGTGCTCATCACCTTGCGGTCCTTATCGCTGGCGTTGCTGGTGCTTGCGACCGTGGCTCAGAAATGCACCGTCCCTGCTTGACCGTTCTCCTTCGCTTTCTCCACACCTCTCTTTCTCTCTCTCGTCCTGCCGCCCTTGCGGTGGCCGATATCTTTTCGACCTGCGGTCACCACGGCACGGCGGAGACTGACAACAAGCAATCACAGAAGGAAGAAAAGGGCCCCGTGAGCGAAGGCGTCAGCGAGGCCTATCCCCCCCCCCTCCCTCACCACCACACCCACACACATACACAAAGAAGAAAAAAAAAACAGACGCACAGGCCCTTGCTTGGTGCGCGCGCACCGGTGCAGAGCTGCTGCCGACACATCCGTGCTGGTGAAAGCCTCTCTCTCTATTTTCTGTTGGTTTCTCTGTGTGTGCACGGATTTTGTGTGAGTGCATCCCTTTTTTTTTTGTGTGTGTGTGTGCGTGGACATTGCCACGCATCAACCGTTTTCCTCCCTTCGCTAATACGACTGCTGCTGGCCGTTGTGTGGTTCTGTATATCAGTTCGAAGGTGACAGGCGTCATCTCTCCCTCTTGCTGTCTCTGCACCCCTGTCTGTATCCATTCATCTGCGTGTGCGCCGGTGTGTGTCTTTCTCGCTCTCACAGCGGAGCTGCCTATTCGACTTAAGTGTTGAACGTCCTCCTCCTTGACCTCGTCGTGCGTCTCTGTCGTTGTTTCTCACGTGCGCTCCTCCCTTCGACGCCCTCCTCCACGCGGCCCCGCCCTTTTTCTTGTGCTTTTTCTGCCCTTCTGCGTGTTGGCCCGGTGCTGCGTGCACTCTGCTGCTGTCTTTTCGTTCGTTGTATTTATCTGTCGTTGTCCCCCCCCTCTGAAGTGTGTCGTCTTTGAAGTGCCCCTTTTCCACACTTCCCGCTTTTTCATTTTCTGTGGTGCGGTGTGGCAGTGGCTGAGAAGCCGGCGCCGTGCACCGCAGTCGTGCTCGTCTCTGTTGCCTCTGCTAGGCGTTCTTGGGTACGCTCATCTACCTTTCTGTGAATCAGCGAGGGTAGGTATTACACGGCTCCCCTGTCCCTGCACCCCTGCCTCTCGTTGTGCGGCTCATCTCCGTAATCTGTGGCCTTTTCCCGTGTTATCACTTTGCCCCCGCATCTCTCTGCGTGTTCGCACCGCTTCTGCATCTCCCTCTAGCTCCTCAACTGTTTTGTACATACACAAACACACATCTACCTCTCTATATCTATCTATATCTATCTCTCTATATATAGATATATATAGATATATATAGATATATATTTCTCCTTGCGACTACGAGAATTGTGTCTGTGTCTGTGAGTCTGTTGCGGTTGATTTCGTTGTTCTCCTTCGATTCGAGTGCGTGTATCTTGGCACTTACTCGCTTCCTTTTCTTTGGTGGTGGTTGCTCTTGGTCCCGGTTATCTTTTTAGCCCATTATTCTAGCGCTGCATTGGTTGCGGTTGTGGTTGCCGCTACGTCCACGGTGCGTGTTGTCGTTGTTGTTTTACGGTACTGACGCGGAGTAACGTAGTCGACAGAGAAAGAGGCTGGGGAAGGTGTCGTCCTGTTGACAAGTTGTCGCTGCCGTCTGTTGCAATTTCTTTTCCTTCTTTCTTTTTATTATTTTTGGAGTTTTCTCTGCCGGTGTGCGAGCGAGTGCGTCAACGTCAGTGTCGACATCAACGTCACCCCCTCCCCCCACCCACCCTTGCGTCTCCATTTCATTTTCTAGCGTCCTCTCTGCCGTTTTCTTGTCCCGACTTCCGTGTCGACGCCAGTGCCCTCCCCTTTCCATATCAAAGCAAGGGTGCAGAAGGCACAGCAGAAACGAGAGGAGAGAACACAGAAGAGTTGCTGCGGCGCGCAGCATCGTTTTACTCACTTTCCCTGGATTCCGCACATCCACCCTTAACCGCTCTCACTTTCGCATCCACCTCAGAGATACATTTAACCAATACAGACACTCACAGAGGCGTTCTTGGTTCCCCTCAAAAAAAAAAAAACGCGCGCTTCTGTGTCTGTGTCTGTGTGTCAACCGTCTCTCCCCACGCTTTCTCTTTTACTCTGCGCAGGTCAGCGCTACCTTAGCGCGCGCTCTCTCTCGATTGCACACGTACACGGACGCAGCGCCATCGCATCGACTAACGAAACGGGCGACTGTTTTGGCTCCTTTTATTTCTTTAGCTCCTCTTTTTCTGTCTTGTCTTGCTACCGGTTGGTGCTTGCCTCCTCTTTCACCTGTGTGTGTGTGTATGTGTGTGTGTGTGTGTGCCTGCGCGTGCATGTGTCCTGAGTTGAGGTATAATTCTATTTTTCCCCTTTGCATCCTTTGATTCTGTGTCTGTCTCTCCTTGTACCTCGCTTGCGGCCGTGCTGGCTGCTCACAACATCATCTTTGTGGGTGTGAGATAAGTAGTCCGATTTATACACACACACACACACATATCTACAAATATATATATATATATTAGGCGTGCTTTTCGTGCGTGCGTGTAGTTTTGGCTGTACTGAGTTTTGAGACGCCGCCCGTCTCCCCCCTCTCCCCCTCATCGCGCACATCGAGTCAAGTCTGTGTTCTACGAAAACAATTCACGCGTGTGCACCACCGTCAAAGCTGATAGGCACGTAGCAGCGGGCGTCAAAGGAGAAAAAAAACGAGACGAAGAAGAAACAGGCCCGCCAGGAGAGTGTGGTTGCCTGTCATACCGCAGTGGTAGCAATAGAAAGAAGGTGGAGAGTGACGACGTAACTGCAGCGGCACCAGAGGACAAGGACGCTTCGAGAGTGAAACCGATATTCAGTGGAGACTTCAGAGGGGACGAGTTGCATCACCTGACATAAAGTACGCTCGCATCTACGGATCCTTGCATTACTACTCATTAGCTTGACCGACAAGACCTAAAACAAAAACAAAAAACTCGCATCCAAACTCGAAACCTTTTTTGTTGCCTCCGCTGTCCTTCCTTGCCGAGCACTGCGTCACGTGTGGATACTATTTTGCTGTGTCGGCTGCCTCCCCACCCCCCGTCTCTCTCGGTGCCTTTTTCTTCTTCCTTCACCTGCCATACCACACTCGTTGTATTCGTTTCTTGTGCGCGTACTTGCCTCTGTCTGTGTCGGCTTCATCGTTGCACACGCGCATACACACGTCCCCCCTCCCCTCTACCTCTCCCTGCTCTTGGCCTGCCGTCGCCGACGTGACGCCACCTATATTTGTTTCCGTTTCCCGCCATTCGGTACGTACTTCGGCCACCTCTTGTGGTGCTGTGGCGACGCTTCAGCCCCCCCCCTCCCTTTCCCTTTTTACAGCAGCGCTATAGTTTTCTCTTTTTTCTCTTCTTTCTCTGTTTTATTTTCTCTTTTTTTTTTAATTGGTTTCGGTGCCCGATTAGTTTTGCATGGTTGTACATCTCTGCAATACTCGCCTCTCTCTCTTACCAAGCTCATCAATATCTGTGTATACTCCACCTCACCAACCGTTGCCACGTCTCTCTCACCCCGTTCTCTGCACACACTCGCTCTCTCTACTGTGCCCTCGTCTCCTGCTTCCTTTTTTTCTATTTCTGTTTCTCTTGCGTGTCTGTGCCTCTGTGGATCGACGCTACTTTTGCAATCGCGCGGGTGCTTGCCTTTTGCCTGTCTTTGTGTGGCACAGCACCTCCCTCCCTCTTCGTCTGTTTCTCGTCCTCTCGGCTCCCTTCCATTTTATTTATTTCTTTTGTCTCCTATTGGGACATCTCCCCTCCTCTCTCTCCCCCCACGACCCTCCTCAAGTCTCCTCGCCCACTTGCTTGACCTCTATCTCCGAGTTCCTTTCTCTACCGAAAGCGTTCTCGTTGCTGTAGTTTTGCACTCTTCTACATCCCCACAATTGTTTTCTGGATTCCCGGCTGTACCTGTTTCGCGGTCTTGTTCGTGTCGACTCTCGTCGTTGTTGCGGCTTCTGTGGCTGCCGCGGAGCTGAGCCCCATCATCAGTGCGCTCTCTTTTTTTTTTCCTCTGGATCATCTCTCTCCATTTCGTTGTCGTATTGGGAAGCCGTTCCCCCCTCTCCTTCCTTTTTTTTTTTTGCCCCCGTCCTTGTCTTGGATTGGTGGACTCACCGACACCACTCGGGGCTCGCACCTGCGTGACTTCGCGTTATCTGTGTTGTCCCCACTTGCTCACTTTCCACACTTGTGTTTTCCTCTTTCTCTTCGTTCGGTGCTCACCTTGGCTGTTGTCCTCGTGTGTGTGTGTGTGCGTGTACGTGCTTCATTGAATTCGATTGCCCCTTCCCTCTTTGTGGCCCTTCTCTGATTGATTTGGGCTTTCCCCCCGCTCCCCTTCCCCCCCCCTCTGCCGTCCTTGCTTTTCTTGTTCCTCTTCGCTCGCCTCATTGTGCTTGCGCATACACCCTCTGGCAGGCGCTGGAGCACCCACTGCTGCCAAGCCTACATTTGTGGCAGTCGCGTAGAATCAGATCGACGTAGAAGGGGGAAAGCCGCGAAGAGAACACGACACTCTAGGGTACGTAGCCGAGTCGTTGTAGCACAAGAGCGCGCGCGCGTAGTGGGCTGCACCGTAGTGTTGTGCACAGAAGGCATTGCTACCCGCCACCCCTCCCTCCTTAGATACCTCGCACCGTTATACAAAGGCGGCAGTACACACACACACACCTGTATATATATATATATACAGGCAGATATAGGTACACATATCTGTATAGATAAGTACCTGTCTCTCTCTCTATATGCGATATGGAGGCGAGCGGTGCCCTCGACAGCAGCGGTGACTCTTCACTGGTTGTGGCGTCGACTGCCGTCACGGGCTGCGATGCCATCATGCCAGCGCTGCGAAAAAGTGTTGTCGCGGCAGCAGGCTCTAGCAGAAAGCCCGTCTCACCGAGCAGCAGTCTCGGAAACGTTAGCGTGCCCGATACACACTCCCCGCAAAGCCAGGACCTCGGCGGCGGTGAGAAGGACCGCCTGTGGCTGCTGGACTCATTGCACCACGCTGTGGAGGCAACCGCGACACCCGCACCAGGCATGGCGCGTCGTCCGTCTACCCAACAAGTCCGCCACCGAGACTCGGTCATGTCTCTGCACAGCGACAACGCATCCTCCGAAGCGGTCCCACTCACCTGCATAAGCTCACCACCGTCACCGCTAGCAAAGGCGGAGTGCCGGCGTGCGAGCGAGGGCGAAAGCTTGGACACCGAAAGCCTGAACAATGCGGGAGACAACCGCTCGTCAATGCCGCGGCTTCGCTCCAGTGGCGTGCAGGCGCTCGGAGCCACCTCTACAACATCACCGTCGAAACTGCGGCGCAGTGCTTCGCCACCACTAAGCGGGTGTAATGACAGCCACATCCTCGGCACCCGGCTTTCCACGCTTTCTGCTGCGGGCGGTGCAGGGGATGGCACTGGGTCTCGCTGCTCATCGAATCCGCTCAGCGAGCGTAGCGACAGAAAGGATAGCAGCAGAGGTAGTCTTGGGGACCCGACAGCTCCAACACTGATGTTGCAACGTGAACCTCATGCACGGGACACTGCACGCGCCAACGGAGGTGATAGATCGCATGGTAGGGGTTGTGCGCAGCTCTCAACTCAACAGCTCGACTGCCTGTCAAACCCCGAGCCGTCGAGCGCGCCAGATGACAGCAACCCGGTCCTCTGCACTGTGGGTGCGTCCGTGAGCAGCAGTCCCACAGCGTCGAAGTTATCACCGCCGCCGCTGCCATCATACTCGCTGCCGGTCACGAACGACACTTGCCGTCCGGACGACGTTTTAGCAGGTGACACGGACGAGACCACTGCCGTTGCCGCACCCGCCAGGAAGCGCAAGAAGAAAAAAAACAAGAAAAAGTCGGCAGCGGCTGGCGCGGCTGAGGGAGAGGACTCCTCTATGTCAACTGCTGCTGCTGCTCCCAGTGCTGCTGGTGGTACGGGCACTCTGATCGGGGGCAGCACCACGGTAAATAACGCCGTTCCTGTGACTGGCTCGCTACCACCGCCACCTATCCCGATGATTCCTGGAGGCGGGGCCAACTCGAGTAGCGTCGTACCTGGAGCATTCTTGGGTCTTGACTACAGTCAGGGCCACGGTAGCAGCGGCGGAGGCTCTCTGCTGTACAGCAACCTTCCGCATCAGCACTTTCACCCTCAACACCGCAGCGGAGCACGCGGGCAATTCATGATGATGGCCAATGGCACGCAAGGCAGTTCCATAGGTGGCGATGGCGCAGGTGACCGCCTCATGATGAACTACTCGATGAATGGCGGCGCCGGTTGCATTGAGGGCGTCGGCGGCGACTACACAAATGCCGCCACAGCTGCTTGTGCAGCGGGTGAGGGCGGCACTTACGGTCGAGGAGGATCAGCAGCGATGATGATGCCTATGATGGCCCCCAACTATCACCCTCACCACCACCACAGCCGCCATGAAAGTAGTGGATCAGGTGGGGTGTATGGTTACCATCATGGTGTCATGAGTGATTGTAATAGAGGACTACCCGTCGGCATGTCGCCTGCACACGCACAAATGAGTCATCAGGGTATGGGACGAGGCATGCAGGAGGAGCAGCGTTCACAGCAGCACGCTCAGCAGCAACAACAACAGCAACCGCAGACACCTTATCTCTATCCACCTCAGCCCATACTGATGAACGGTGGTGGCAATGCTGGTAATGCCTCGTATCCAGCAAACACGGGCTACATCCGCAACGGCTCGGCGCACCGCGGTGGTGGCGGCGGCGGCCCTCAATACTCTTTGCAGTCACCGCAGCAGCATCAGCAGTACTACTATCAGAACTTACGCCACAACTCCCAGCCCTACTTTCATGGCGGCAACTCATCCACGAACGGCGCAGATGCAAGTGCGATGCAAAGAGGGCTGATCATGGCAACAGGGGAGGGAAACAGCGGCGCTGAGAGTGGTGGCCGCGGCGACTGCGCAGGCGGCTTGCTGCCGTACAGTGGAGAGGATGTGGGAAGCAGGGTGCAGTCGCAGGGTCCTGTGGAGGACATGGTCTCAGCGCCTCATCAACCTCAGGGCAACGTGACCTTCCGGCCTCCAATGCCAGCGGTGAACGCGTCTGGCATCACCTACTATCCATCAAACAGCGCCGCACCAACGACAGGGGCAGCGGCTGCCGTTGTCACCAACAACGGCAGTGTGAACAGCAGCTATGCAAGCGTCGGCAGTCGTGGAGGTGTCTCGGGGGCGATGATGCCCAGAGATGGTGGGACGGCAGTGAGCGCTGAGGCGAGGTTGCCCCGAGAGGAGGTGATAGCGGCCGACATCGCGGCGGATGCGGCGCCGCGGTCAGTTTTTCAGTTTACGCCAGAGGTGAGCCCACGCCTCTGTCGCCTGATCGAGCGCGAGCTTCTGACGTACTTGACGCCGTCGCTAGCGTGCCTGCAGCGCCGCCGCAGCCAACTGGAGACGCTGGCTGGATACATCACGGCCGCGCTGCGTCACGCAGGCCGCCAGACCGGCCACGACTATGGCGACATTTCATATTACATTTTCGGTAGCGTGAACATGCGCACTGTGCTGCCAGACGGCGACAATGACGTGACGGTAGAGGTAGACGGCTTGGTGGCCAGGGAGGCGACACTGACACCTCCACCTTCGCCTCGGAAGCCGCTGTCGTCATCTTCGCTGAGTGATGGCGGTGGCGCTGCTACGGATGCCTCCGCAAAAGCGGCCGTGCTCCCTGTGACGACCGACAGCAGCACTGGGAGCGTCGAGGGCACGATGCAGCTAACGACAACCACAGACGGATGCCCGCGTCTTGTGGCACCTGCGGTGCTGAGCATCTCGTCCGGTGAGGTTCTGAGTCGCGTGCGGGACTACTTGCGCAGCTTCAAGACGCCTGTCTTTGTCGATTCCTTGGTGATGGCAGAGGTGCGAGTGCTGAAGCTGGCGATGGAGGGGTGCAACTACGACATTACCATTGGTCAGTTTGGCGGTGTGAACTGCGTGCGCTTCTTGCACGAGATGGACGCGGTGATTGGCGACCACCACGTGCTGAAGCGCACACTGCTGCTCCTGAAGGCATGGTGCTGCTACGAGGCGCACATCTTGGGTGGGCAAGCGGGGTATATCGGCTCTTACGCGGCGACGGTGATGCTCATCTCAATGTTGAACACGGTAGAATTCCTTGAGGACATCGACTCCGCGCAGACTGACAGCGACAGCAACGGCGATGGCACGGCCGCAGAGGCAGAAAAGGCGGCCGTCAAGTTGGACTCTTTGATGAGCGGCGACAGCGCCGCGGAGGAGGAGGAGTGCCTGTCTCAGAATCCCGAATTCTTGTCTAGTGTACCAGTGACCACGGCAACCAAAGCTTCCACCACGAAGGGGGCCAAGAAGAACCAGGAGGGTGAAGGGCTCCTAAGCGATACTACAAGCCCGACGAGCAGCAACCGCGGTGGCTGCTGTCAGGATCGTGAAGCGGCCGGACAGTCAGGGATGTCTCCGTCTCGCCCTGTGGGCGGTGACACCACCACTGCTAATGCTGCATCGCCGCGCCCCTTGTCCCCGCTGACGCTGTTTGCGCGCTTCTTGAAGTTCTACGCTTACTTCGACTTTGACCGGTATTGTGTGACAGCCTTCGGCCCACTGCCACTGCACAAGATCACTTCAACGCCGCTGGACCTTAGCTACCTTGAAGTGGACGCAGCGCACAACAAACCGTTGGAGGGTGTCGCCGCGTCGAACCGCGCTTCAACGGACTTGTCTTTTCTCGGCTTGACCCCGGAAGGTGAGGCGGCAATTGGCCACCTTGTGCGCCGCCGCCAACAGCCATTGCTCACCGTGAGTGGTGTGAAGCACTTGCTGGACGAGATGAACCGCTCGCGTCATGCCGAGCGCCAGGCACGGTACGAAGCACGCCAACACCAGAAGGATAGCGACACTTCACGAAATACTGCGGTGCTCCGCAGCGTCAGTACTTCCTCTGCAGTGCAGCTGAACCGTGCTGGGTGCGCCGCTGAGGACACCGGGCTGATGTGCCCATCGTGTAACACTGCCGTATTCCCTGTGCGCGACATGAACGTGCTGGACCCTCTTCGGTGGGGCAGCAACATGGTCCGTGGGGTATGTCGCAACCACCTTCAGCGCATTCAGCGCGCGTTTCTGGAAGGACTGCGGCTCTTGGATGTGGCGTCGCAACAGATCGGCGGAGACGTGATGCAGATGGGCGTGACGGGCGGCGCTGCCTCAGCGAACGCGAGTCGAACCAGTGGTGGTGCCGGTGGTGCCGGTACGACGGGACGCCGAAGAGCAGGCGTTGGTGTTGTGAAAGGTGCTGCGTCGCCGACATCGCAGTGGTCTGTCTTCAGTGCCGCGAGCAGCAGCAACCGGAGCTGGACTGACAGCGCCGCGAACGGTGCCACCAGCCCAGCACGCCCCCAGCAGGGCGCGATAAACGGCGTCTCCATATACGGCTCCCCAGGGAGCGCGGTGGAGGCTGGTAGCGGCGGTGGTGGGGAGGTGCAGCTATGTCCGGGTTACCCTTCGCCGCACTCGCAGTGCACGCTTCGTGAGGTTGGCGCGTTGCAAATGCTGTTCCCGCGCACTATTGATGCCATCCGCAAGCACAGTCATCTGAACTGCCCATGGAGTCACGAGGGGACTGATGCTGCGGCGCTGGGGGGAGTGCCGCAGTGCCCAAACTGCACAAAACCATCCCTGCTGTGCACTCCAGCCATCCGCTCCATGTGCCATCCGCAGCTCATCTTTCACCCCTCGAAGGCTAGCGAGGGCAGCAGCACGGCTGTCACCGGAGGGAGGCAGTCAAAGCAGCTACCGCTAACAAGCAGTAAGGCCACGTCTTCGCCCACCACTGCGTCGCCGCAGAAGTCACCATCATTAGCTGTCTCTCCAACGCACAGCAAACAACAAGGCCCAGGAGGTCGGCGTAGCAACGTCGCGGCAGCAGAACAGGTGGCGAGTGAGCTGGAAGAGGCATTCGCTGGTCAAGACACGAGCGAAGAAGCTCGTAACGGTGGCCCGCTCGGGGAGTCGATGGTGCCCGTGACGGAGAAGCCTCTGGCACGTGACTGTGCGCCCAGTAGGGCGAGTGGTTCACAGCCGCCACCGCCGTCATCGTCCACGGCATCTGTGCCTCTGCTTCAGGGAAACGGCTACATCTCAGGCGCAGTAGAGGGCATGATGCATCCCCACGCACACCAGATTTACAGTTCCGGAGGAGCCGGTAACAGTGGTGGTGTCGGCTGTGCGTACGTTTCGGCCTACCCGGCGATGTCGCTTTCCCCCAGCATAGCCGAGGAGAAGTACTACGCCATGCACGCTTGCGCCGCTGCAGGGGGTAACGCTGGTGGCGCCGGCAGCTCCAGTGGGTACAGTCTCTCTCCTAGCCATCACGGCAATCGCAACATGGGGCCGACGTCACAGCAGCACCAGCATCACCATTACACACAGCAGCAGCAGCACGGTCAACAAGCACACGCACTTGTCGGTTCCATGCCCTCCCCAGCGACACAAGGCACTTACAACATGAGCAACGGGGGTGCCACTGGCAATTCTGGTCAGCGCGCCTACGCGACGAACCAGACGGCAACAGTTTCGATGGAGGGCCATGAGTACCTGTCGCACGGCGGACAACCCTACGTCCCCGGTCTGCGTCCACAACCGCAGCAGTACCCCTATCCGCACCAGCAACACCATCGGCCCCGCGGGGATGAGGGCAATATGCCACAGAGCAATGGTAATAACGGTCAGAAGGGTGGCGGTGGAAGCCACCCCATGAACCATAACAACAGCAGTAGCGACTTCAACGGCCAAGCGCCGCTGCTACAGCGATTGTAGGTGATTGTGAGAGGGGCTTCCAGGAGAGGCGGAGTATAGCAGGGAAGGGGAGGGGGAAGACGCTGCTAGGGAGGAGGTATCCCAGGCCTTAGTGTGGCTCTTTCTATGTGTGCTTGTCTGTACCTTCGCGATGCTGTGAAGGCTCTTGCGTCCATACCTTTCCTCCTCTCATCCCAGCTGCGCTCGAGTTCGTTTACTATGGTATTCACGCCGTTGTTGTGCCGTATACCACATGCCCCAAAGCGAATAAGCCGCGCACTGTCTCATGTTATTATTGTCTTTGCCGTTCACACACACATATATATATGTGTGTGTGTGTGTGGTGCCAGTGCTCGGCGGGAGCGACGCCATTGCTGATAGCTGCGGCCCAGTGTGGGCTTTGTGTGCGTGTCAAGAGGCGACATATTTGGTTCTTTTCGTTTGTTGTCTTCCACAACAAGACATAAGCCCAGTTAATCAGACAAGACGACGCACCCACCGTTGCTCCCCGTGTTACCCACCCGAACTCCCCTCTCAGCCTGCACACACACGCACCACCCAAGGACGAGAACCTTGCTCGTTTATACCGTCTTTAACGCAACTGAAAGAAAGAGGCAATGTGCCATTGTGCCCACTCCGTCTCCCTGTGTGCGTGCGCGTGGGTCGGTGAGACACATCTGTGCACCGTTGGCTGGCTGCACTACCTTGGTTGACCTCGGCGCTCCTCCATGCTCTTCTTCCCTTTTGCACACCCGCTTTCCGCTTGTCTCTGGTTTTCCTTGCCGTCCACCCATCCTCACCTTTTCATGCCATTTCTTGTGCTTTCTCTCCAGACTGCACCGCCTGCGATGGGGCGGGTGGGGGTTGTTGGGGGTCGGCGTGGTGTGCTGCCGGGTGCTCGTCTCGATGTCGAGCGTGTAGGAGACACTGTTGTGCACGCATAACGCACATGACGTCCGCAACGCCCGACGAGGAAGAGCTGCCGGCTCCTCCCCTCTCCACTGCCGCCGCGCACAAAGGGGGGCTCAGCGGTTACTGAAGCGCCTTAAGTGCCATCGCATCGTAGCTGCCGGCTATGCTAATGGTGACCTTCTGCAGGACTTCAGGCGCCGAGTCTCTACTCACTGAGTGCCGGCCCACTGGCGCTAAAGCAATGAATAGCGATTCATTGTTCTTCGCTGCGTCGGCGAGGGCTACCTTTTCCTGGTTCTCCATCATTGCCTGCGTCACCGATGTGGGCGCGACGTACAGAAGCTGTTTTCAGTATTGAGGTAATCTGCCGTGGCCCTCAGCATCTGATTGTGTCATTCGCATACAGGATCTTCGCTGATGGTGGCGCCGCGCGCAGGGTATTGGTGGTACGGAGTACCACCCTGATCAGGGACGAGAATGCTAGACTTGGTGAGGAGTAGTTGTACGTAGCCAGCGGCGGTGCCCGAGACGACGCATGACCCGCCATCGCCGTCAAAACGATGTATCTGCAGCAAGAGCAGAAAGTTTCCCAGGATGGCGACATCACGAACGGCACCTATAGACCATGGAACTGGGCACCGCTTCGAGGACACGACGTACAGTTCTTCGACTTGGTTCCCACAGCAGTGGGTGTAGCACGTCGATTTCATGGAGGCGTGGAAGGAAAGCAACTGGCGCACAGCGGAGCCCATGATATGCTGTGTGGCGCCTTTACACATGGCACAATCTTCGTAAGGTGTGGAGACATGTTCAGCTGCGGCGCTCAGCATCCATGGTGTTTGCCACCTTCCTCCCACATGTAGCCTTTACCACAGCACGCGGCTCCGTGCGGCGCGGTTTCAGGGGATGCAGGCCTGGCGTCTGAGGACGACCGGTGGCCAGGGCCCCGATCGACGCAGTTGGCGTCAGCACGTCGCTACTGGCTTTGTAAGCTTGTCACCACCCTCCCCTTGGCCCAACACATAGTCACCAGAGACGAGCGGAAGCGAGGAGCGCTTGCAACGAGCCAGCAGCACCACCACGTGCACTCCCAATGCGCCGCGTCATGCCACCGCACCCACCCTCCTGCACCTGCGCCGATTGAACTGTCCTCGCAATACTCCAGGTCTTGGCAGCATGGTGCCACTCGAAGCGCAGCACCCGCGGGCAAGGGGTCCGCAGGCTACTGTCTCAGCCCCGATGGGTACACGGTTGCCATCAGCTACCGCCGCCTCTCCTTGCCTGCTCTCTGTCTGTGTTGCACCATTCACCCACAGCGAGTAAGCGAGCTCCGCGCATGCGGGGGGAGTCGCTGTCCGCATGCGGCTGGGCTTTCTGAATTCAGAGAGTCCACGTGCGCCGCCCATCAAGGAGTGGAGACGGCAAAGCGCGTGCGACAACTGGTCATGAGGGAGGCACACGCCAGCACTGACCAGAAGAGGCCGATACCTGCATATCCCTGTGAGAGTGGCTGACGTTTTGGTGACCACAGCGCTCTTCAAAAGTCACACCTCCTTCGCGAGGTGTGCCATGTAGCCTCTCCGCGCTCTCCGATAGTGATGCATTCCTGTGCCACTAAGCAGTCCGATGGGAGGAGAAAGGGAGGACGTCTGCTTCCTCGAGCGGGTCTACGCTGCCTGCGTGTCTGGTGGTGCTCACAATGACTATGGCTGCCGTGGTGCGACGGGGGAATCGAAATCGTTGCATCAGCTTTTCCCAGCACTGCGCCATGGACGAGATGGGTCCATGGAGTCGCTCTGATTTTATCAGCGCCTTTCCGAAAACGAAGAGGGCATCCTAAGCGGACCTCATCCGTGTGAGTAGATCCCCCCCCCACTTCAGTGAGTACAGGTGTCTTCACCACTCTGATAGCCTTTGCAGCCTGTTCGTCAGCGCGGCGCACTGGGTGGAAGGTGTGCATCAGGAAAGAAGGAATCGCTTTTCTATTCAGGCGAGTACGTTCAAGCAGCCGTATGCTTCCTCAAAGGGAACAGTGAATGGTGTCGCGCTGCTGTGGCAGCGGCACTGTGGTGGCACTGCCCCCGACCGCATGTGCGCCATTCGAGCGCCAGAGTGACGTCCGGTGACGTCTCCGTAGTCCTGCCTGTGCTGAGACTTGTTGGCGTGTCCTCCTCCTGCGCAAAGGTGGGGGCATTTATGATGATGCACTCGTACAGAGTGGGCTGGGCCCGGTCGAGCCGCCCTTTCGTGTCGCATACCGTGTGGCGCGAGGAGGCATCCATTCGCTAACACAAGGGCTGGCTGCGACGTTACCGTCGTGAAGAGAGCGTGCTGTGCCAGCACAGCATCTGCAGGTGTCTAACGGGATGTGAGCTGTTGAAACGTATAATAGGGTTAGTGCACGGAAGTCTGGCTTCCACTACTGCATTTTTATCCTTTAAAGGGCGAAGAACGGGCTATATATATATATACACCCACACACATATATATATATATGTCCTGTTACCTTCACACAGAACTCCCCCTCCCCCCAGTGTTTCTCGTCTCCTACTAGGCCGGTATGCCGGAAGTGCGGACGGCCGAATGCCTTGCAGCTCCACCAGGGTAGAATGCGTCTCTGGAAGAGAAAAAAAAAACGGAATGCTATCGAGCACATGAAAGGAGGTGGGCCCGGTTGCGTCTGTCTACTCACTGCAGGGCCACTGCATGCAGAGCGGCCGTGGCGCACCGCGACGCTCGGCAGCACCGCGACTCGGTGAAAGCAGAGAAAACAGCAGGTGGGTGCGTACACGTGTTGAACACGCGGGCAGGGCTCCTAGTGAGCGGGTCCAAGCGTGCGCATGGATGTCCGTCTCTTCGGCACAGCGCCTGCGCATCCTTGGCCGCCGACACGAGAAAGCCCGCATCCCTATCGGCGGGCAGGCTGCTCGGCAACACGGGAGCGAGTGGGCACCGGGTCATGGCGCCAGGGTAGCGCGGCAGCCGGTACCGCGAAGGAATAGTGCAGAGGAAGTGGTGACGCACAGCTCTCGAGGAAGCGAATGAGAGAGCGCTGTGTGTGCGTGTGTGTCTACGGAGGCTTTTTTCCCACTGGAGCGGTGCTTCTTTCCCTTCACATGGGCTGGCGCATATGCATGAAGAGGCCCACGTATACGCTCCCTCAGGAGCGGCTACGGCAGTGCGGTATGCCAGTGATTCAAGTGCTGGCAGTGGTGCATGGAAACTTGCGTCACATCACTGCTGGCGTGTCGCGGCCTTCTCTGGCCCTGCATCTTACTTCTCTCTCTCTCTCTTTCTCTCATTGTTTGATGTTTGTTTTGGTGCTGCGCCCCTTCTGGGCACACAAGCTTAAGCAAGCAAGCGAGCGAACGCATACGCTTACCAAGCGCAGTGGTACAGAGCAGCGGCACCGGCACCAGCAGGGATCGACAAGACAAAGTACACAGGGAAAAGTGGTCGCCGATCGACGAGCGAGGGAAGACGGCCACGGCGAAGCCACCTTCATTCATCGTGGTGCATACTTGCACATACGGACGTACTTAGACGGACAGGAATAAGAAGAGTCTCCCCCCCCCACAGGACGCGATTGCGCTCCCATTGAGAAGCACAGGTGCGGCTGCGTAGGCACCAGAGACTCGGTGATTCTTTTCCCATTTTCTTTCAGGTGCAATATGCCGGAGAGCGAGGAGGAGCGCCGGCTGCGCAAAGAGAAGAAACGGAGCGCGGCCCGCAAGGCTGAAGAGGCAGAGACGAAGGGTGCATCATCATCTGCAGAGGCGCCTTCGCATGCGAAGACACCCTCGCAGGCGATGGTGACTGCGGGCACCACCACTACCAGTACTGCCACCAACGCTACTTCCAGCGATGCACAGGTAGAGAGGAAGGAAACTGAGGAAGAGCGACGCATCAGGAAGGAAAAAAAGAGAGCGCAGCGTGAGGCGCAGAAGCAGCAAGAGGCAGCCGCAGCCGCAGCCGCTGCTTCCACTGCTACTGCACCTCCTATCACCGATGCCAGCACTCCAAAAGTTAAGCAGTCGAAGGAAGATCGGCGTGAGGCCAGGAAGAAGGATCTCCGTAGCGGCGATCATGCAGATGGAAACAACAGGAGGAAGGCGATTGTTGAGAGCAGTGCTGCTGACGGCATGGATGCCGCACTGTTGAACGCGATAGAGGCGGAGAACCACGCTGTCGTGGCGCAGAGTGTCCAGAACAGTCGTAATTTTGCCGCAGCGGAGCTGAAGAGAGTGACGGAAGAAAAGGAGCGGAAGCGGCTGGCGTCAGCCGGGGAGCGGGCGGAGCGGAAGCGAGCGGAACGTGAAGAGCGGCGTCTCCGTCGCACCGCCGCCGGTGGAGCAGAAGGGAAGGCTGGCGGCGAGGAGGGCGACGCTTCGGCAGCCGATGCTGCTGACAAGGTAGCCGGGAGTCCAGCGACAGCGTTTGACCCGAGTGAGTTACAGCGGCAGGCGTATCGTGCTCAGTTCCAGAAGGATTTGGCGCGAGCCACGGCGCTGCGCCGTATGGTGGACTTCGATAGTAGCGGCGGTGTTGTGTTGGACCTTGCACCGCAGAGCGCCTACGATCTGTACATACGAGACTTTGGGCAGAGTGGGCGTGAGCAGGTCGGCGTGCAGGCGCCGCCCGAAGAGGAACGGCTGGACACTGGCACCCAGGCCGAGCGTGGTAAGCTGCGGGCTCACGGGGTGCAGGCCCCGGATGACCTCGGCCTCTGCCCGGAAGAAGAAGCGGAGAGGCAGTTCTTTCAACTGCGCCGCAAGGCGCTGCTGCGCAGTGGCAAGGGCGGTGGCGCTGGCACTTTCACTGGTACCGAGGCTGCAGACAAAGCCGACGACGGGGCGAGTGGCGAGGACGATGGAGAGGTGGCTGCACGGTCGACTGCAAATGACGCTGGTAAGAAAAAGACTTGCTCGGTAGACGCGGCAATGCTGGAGCGCTTCCTCACGAACACGCTTTCGGTGATGATCGCAGCTCTGGATGAGAACAACTCTTCGGTGTCGGGAGCGGCGAAGGCCGGGGACGCCGCGTCGGTGGAGAACTCGAAGGCGTCGACAGCGTTTTCATCCTCGTGCATCACCTTCTGCTGGCACCCCACACACAACCGCCCCATTGTGCAGGTGCTGGTGAATCCTTCTAACCCCCGTCACATCGTTTCCTTGCACGGCGCCGTCAACGAGACAGGGCCGTCTCCTACTCTAGACACGTTCCTCTCCGTTCTGCTGCTGTGGAGCGTGCACGACGTCACAACACCGGAGCGGGTGCTCGTCTCGTGCTCAGCGGTCACATGCATCTGCATCAGTCCTTCTCGTCCCTACCTTGTCTACGGCGGCACTGAGGATGGCAACGCATGTATCTGGAACCTTCGCGAGCCGGATCGCCTGCACCTCTCCGCCGGCTGCTACGAGCGCGCCGTCTTCCACTTGCCCTCCTACAGCACGAGCTGGCAGTTGGGTGGCCACACTGCTCCGGTGCGGCAGGTGCGGGTGTCGGGGTACAACACCACTTCCGTCACCATCCACAAGGAGGAGCAATACGAGCAGCTAGTCTCAATGGATGACACCGGCGTCGTGTGCTACTGGGCCCTCACAGAGAAGCGAGACCCCTTCGAAACGAACAGCGGCAGCCCTGGCGCCGCTACCGTGACCGGACTCGGTCTTCTTGACAGCGACTACGGTCTTCATCCTGGCAGTTGTGTGAGCCTGCGTCTTGTCAAGGAATCCGCATCTTCGAATGCCACTGCTAACTCTGTGGTGCAGCAGCACAACGAGGACGGTGACGTGGCGGTGAGCTACAGTGCCGGTGTCACCAATGGCTTCGACTTCTCGCCTTCTGACAGCACCCAGTACGTTCTGACTTCCCCGCAGGGCATTTCGAGGCGCAGTCGCATTGGCGGGATCGCGTCACCGTCACTGTACGGCCCCTTCTGCGGCAACAGTCACCTGCCCTACGCCGCGGTGTCGGGGGACGAATTGCATCACATGAAGACGGTTGCCGTGCCATGCTGTGTGCAGTACAGCACCCTGGACACGCGGTGGTTCGTGGTGGGCTACGAGGACGGCACTGTGAGGCTCTACCTTCAGCACGAGGCAACGCCACAGGTGACGGTGGAGGTAGGCAACCAGCCTATTGTAGCAGTTCGCTGCAGCGGCGCGATACCGTGGGTGGTGTGGGCGCTGGACGAGAGTGGCGAGTTGCACCTGATCGACTTTGCTTACCACCATCAGCAAGCACCGCGCCTATCGCACGCCCTGACGCAGCCGGACACGGGCTTATGCACCTGCATCGACGTGCTATCGAAGAACGAGAAGGCAGATCAGCACTTCCTCGTCGCGGGGTTCCACAAGGGCGTGATGCAGATGCACATGATTGACATGGAGAAGCTGCGCGTGGTAAACTCGGAGCGCGACGAACGTTGGATCTGATGACAGTGCACTGAACGAAAAGGTGATCGCTGTAAATGTAGGATTGGCGGAGCCTGGTGACTCCCTGCTTTCTCTTGTTTCTACCTGATGTACGCTAGAGCGAATGGCGACGGCTCTGTGGACAACACGGCTGTGTAGGCGCTGTGCGCGCGTGTAGGCGCACCCGCGACAACGCCTGCCACACCCTCCTCGCACCCATGCCCCTCTGCCTGTGTTTCTTTTTATTTTGTTTGGCCATGTGGAGAAAGACCCCTTGACACAGCGCTGTTACCCCCCTCCCCCCCTCCCCCCTCCCCCCACGACGTGTGATCATCGTCAGCACCATTCTCGCGGACTATGCGATGCGTGCGCAAAACAAACGAAACCCAAGACAGTGAAAAGACTGGGCCACCGGCACGGGTGGACGAGATGAGCAGGAGACGGCGGTGCTACTGCGGCAGGATGTATGTAGGGGGAGGAGGGGAAGGGAGGAAGGGGAGCTCTTCGCCATCCTGCGCCTCGCATAGGAGAATCCTGCACCGTCGCGTTGCACTTCATCGCACTTGTTCTTCGCTAGGAGTGAACGCTTCGGCGCCCTCATGTCAGAGCGACATTCATGCTGGAGGAGGAAGAAAGAGGAAAACGAAGAGACGCCGCCGCTTTTGATCCGTTTTCTGGGAGTCTTAATTGATGAGTTAGCTCTCACCATCATCATCATCATCATCATCATCATCACACACACACACACACACATACACACACATACAAAATGCTCTTTCGTTGATGATATGTTCGCCTTCTCAGGCAGGCTTGCATCCGCACAGAGGATCACGGCTACAACCCTTTACCAGAGCGACAACGCCCTTCTGTGAGAAGGACGCAATGCGGTGTCTCCGTGGATATCCCTCCTTCTTCCAACGTGCTTCTGTGAAGCTCCCATGCGGTGGGCAGACTGGCGTTAGCGCGCCTCTGCATGTAAGCGATCTACCGTACACTGTGCGCCGTACCTGTACCACTGTGGCTGCCGTGAGCGACAGGGATGTAAACGGCGGCGTCGATGACCGCCCGACGTCATCCAGGTCACTCGCTTCGGCAGGCGCTTCAGAGCTGCCCAGCAAGTTCATCTACGCGCCAAGGCTTCGCTACACGGTCCTGTGGCGTAGCAAGCAGACCACAGACTTTCTCGTCTGCAAGGACGACGTGGCCCTGTCGATTGCGCACACGTACCGCAACCCGGCTACCGACGTCACCGTCACCCTCATCCCACTTCGTCATTTTGCCCACCCCGACTTCTTTCAGCAGGTGGACGATCTGTGCAGCCAGCACGAGTCGGTACTGATGGAGGGTCGCACCCCACTCAGCGGTGCTCCCTACTCCACCATGGTGCCGCCGCGGGAGCGGCTGAAGTGCACACGGCCCATCGAACACGAAGACGACGAGGGATGGGAGCCTCGAGAGGTCGAGAGCTTCTTTCAGCCCTTCTCGTGGGGTGTCAAGGACTCACCAAACCACACAGTGGTCCATGCAGCTGACAAGTACGACTACGAGAAGCTGCCTTGGTGGTGCTCCGTGCGCTTCAACGCGCCTGTGCTTGGCAGTTTTGCTCGAGAGCAGCACTGCCTTAACATGATCAACCCTCTCCGCGAGAATATGTACCGGTCCTTTGCCATACCCTGGGGGGCTGCCCACATGCCGGTCTTCCACGAGATGCTGCTCGACAACGGGTTCGAAAATGTGGGCATGTGCTCTCTCCTCGTGTTAAAGCGCATTGATGGCAGCATCAGCGAGGGTGAGTTCATCAAGATGCAGCACTGGCAGCGCAAACGCGCTCGTCGCGTGTGGTACTTATACGGTATCGGCCTCCTCGCCCTGTGGCGGCTTGTCTACGCACACCTCACTGTTGACTACCAAAGGGGGCCACGGGAGATGTGATCACTGTGTCGAGTTTTTTTTTTGTGGTGCGCGAGTCGAGCAAAACATCGCCAACATAAAAAAAGTTAGTCTCCTCTGGAAGCGTTGCAGGGAGGGCTGTGGGCAGGCGTGCAACGGTGGAGGGCATCACAGACTCTTAGGCAGGCACAGACACCTGGACTGTGTCCCGCCCCCCTCTTTCTCCACTGCCGACTTCGCCAGTCACTTTGTATTGTCCTCAGAGGTGGAGGGGGCGCCGCTCTCCTTCTCTTCTACTGGAACTGTCTTACAACGGCACCCCACAGAAGGCACAGACCCACGCGCACGTGGAGGCACACGCATTAGCGCTGCGTCCCACACCCTCTTCTGTGATGCTGCCTTCACCCCCGAAATCGAGGAGAGCAAGCAAGGGAGGCCAAAGTGGGGCAGCGAAGCCACAACGGACTTCTCCCTCACTATGGAAAGCAGATCAGCGCGGATGTTCGTTGTGTGCGGCTTTTATGAGAGGAGTAGGTCAGAGAGATGGAGCTCAAAGCGCACTCGAAAACCCACGGATGCAGCGTTCCTGTGTGCGTGTGCGCGCCCGCCTGCACACTCGCTTGTGTGACGACTTGTTTTCCCGTGCACGTGTGCGACGAAGTCGCTCCTGTTGAACGCATTGTTATTGGGCAGCCCAACATTTAGAAAACGCGCAGAAGGCGGATGGGAGGTGGCCAAGCCTCTGGAGGAGCACGACAACGCAGAAACCAACATTGTTGCACATTCTACGTGCAAATATTTCCTCACACAGGCACCGGTACACACGGAAGCAATGGTGTGCGGTTGTGAGTAGAGAGCTGCCGCTGCGAAGGGTGAACTCTATGTGCGCGTGCGTGTGATGACGCCAGTGGCTGCAGCTGTCTGGCTCAACCAGCGTATCCATTCTCCTGCTCTCTGCTTCCCTTCTTCTCTCTATATCGATGAGTGTGTCAGCGCAAGTGCGAAGGAGCAAGCACCTTCCTCTTCTGTTTTATTCTTGTGCGTGGCTGCAGTTATCAGACAAGCAGCGGAACAAAAAAAAAAACACGGTAGAAGAAGTCAACAGGCCACTCCCGCAACACTGATCGTAGCCTCTTCTCTCTTCCCATCATCAGTAAGGGACCAGACTGTGATCTTGTTCCCATCGACGCCCCCTTTACCGTAACGCCTCATAGTAGTAATAGCAGTAGCAGTAGCAGTATAGTCGGGACGGCTCCTTCGACCCCGCTTTCCGAAACCACCGCGTGTTGCCTCGGTCTGTGCGCACGCGTGTGCAGCCGGCCTCCGTAGCAGCTCATGGAGGCAGAGAAAGGCACCTAGCAATCCACAAAGAGAACCATAGGGATCACGGAAGAAGAGAAGCAGCCGGTGTTGGCGTCTGCGAGGCGTGGCAGTTTCTCTGTGGCCCTGCAAAGGAAGAGGGCGCAGCTGCCGGGACTGGGAAAGACTGAGGCAGGGGTACCAGGGGGAGTACGAGGGCCTGCTTCGATTCACAACTGCCGAGAGGTGTGTGCTGCACATGCACATACACACACAAGTATCGTCCTTCTGCATCTCCATACCCTCATTCGTCACTCTCAGCTGAGCAGTCGACGCGGTGCTTCTTATACTCTCTTGCTTGTTGCCTTCTTCATTTCTGTTGTTCAATGAAGCGCTTTGCGCATGTGGTGCTCGGCCGCCGGCCGCTCGCATCGGCCGCGGTGACCTCGCCCTCGCTGCCCATCCCGTCTGTATGGACCGCGCGTCGCTTCTTCAAGTCGGACGGGACGCCTTACAACTCGGATATGACGGACATCGCACACGGAAGTCGGTACAACCGGAACGCAGCGGTCAACATTGCTGCAGAGCAGGTTGCGGCGGGTCAGTACGCTGAAAATAAGCCGCGCGCCATTATGTTTGTCAACAAGCGCCCGGTGGAGATAATTCCACAGGAGGAGAACGTTTTAGAGGTGCTGGAGAGGGAGGGCATCACCGTGCCAAAGTTCTGTTACCATCCCATCCTCTCCGTAGCCGGAAACTGCCGTATGTGCATGGTGCAGGTGGACGGCACTCAGAACATCGTCGTCGCTTGCTCCACTGTGGCGTTACCAGGCATGTCCATCATCACGGACAGCCGCCTCGTGCGCGATGCCCGCGAGGGCAACGTGGAGCTTATCCTGATCAACCACCCGAACGACTGCCCCATTTGCGAGCAGGCCACCAACTGCGATCTGCAGAACGTGAGCATGAACTACGGTACCGATATCCCGCGCTATCGCGAGGACAAAAAAGCCGTCGAGGACTTTTACTTCGATCCCCAGACGCGCGTGGTGCTCAACCGCTGCATTCACTGCACCCGCTGCATCCGCTTCCTCAACGAGCACGCGCAGGACTTCAACCTCGGCCAAATTGGCCGTGGTGGACTGAGCGAGATTTCGACCTTCCTAGATGAGCTGGAAGTGAAGACGGACAACAACATGCCCGTCTCTCAGCTATGCCCTGTCGGAAACCTGTACATGGGCGATGCAGATGAGAACAACGACATAGTGCGCGAGCTCGAGACTGCGGGAGCTACGGCATGAAGAGGCCGCTCTGTTTCAAGCTGCATGATCAGCAGTTGTGCCTGCATACATATCTACCTCTGCGCAAGGCGCACTGACCCCTTGCTTTCCTCTCGCTTCTGCACTCTGTGTTTTGGCATGGCGTTTTGGCGCGAGTGCACGCACTTGGTGTACACACAGATACACACCATGAGTCACATCGCACAACTACGCAAGGGGACAGGGCGACGATGACAAAAGAAGAACGATAGTGCCGGCACCGTCGGAAGTGCCTTGCACTACTTCACGACCCCCCCTTTTCCTGTGCTAACATCAGTGAAGAACTAGCAAGCAGCCGTGAGCTGATAGAGGTGAAGGGCATTCATGTACCTTCTTTCCGTTGTGTTCTATTTTCTGGGTGTGCAACTGCACCTCGACCGTTCACCACCGCAACACCCAGCACTGCACTCGTCAGGAGGGTCACGACGGGTGAGCTCCAGGTGGTGCCCCGTGAAGTCCACTGCGGCCTCTTCCCCAGCCGCGACGAGAATCGCTGTGAGAGCGTGAAGGCCGTACTGATGCACAGAAAGGCGGCGTCGCTACATATTTACGGTGAGCGCGTCGTCATTAGCCCCGCCGCTTTTGCATGGAACGCACACCAACACCGTGCGACCCCTCCTCTGAAGCTGCGCACGCCCGATAGTGGTCCTGCGCCCCACCCTCCCTGTGGCACTGGCCCATGATCTGCGCCACCCACGTGAGAAACTTACCTCTCGACGACTGCGCTACCATGTGGAAGACAAGCCGTGACCACAGAAGGCTGGCTTCGGCCCTTGCTGCTCCACCGCACACGCCGTGGGCTTGCTCTACCACACAGTAGTTCAGTACCGGCCAGGTGCCACGATGGGAGAGGCACTTGTGGGCTGCCAGCTCGCACGTTCGCCTCCGTAGATGGCGGCGCTGAGGAAATGCAGTGTAGACCCGCACGCTATCGTGGCACACGGAGGGGTGAGGCGGCTGAGGGAAAAGTATGGAATGCGTGCCGAGTGCAGGGCCTGAGAGTGCGCTGACCTGCGCCTGACGGACAGCCTCGTCGGGCTCATGCGGCATGCACCTGCATCACCGCCTCTGTCCTGTATAAGGACACTGTAGGCGGCGGCCGTTTTGTCTGACGACGGCGCAGTCCAGTCACGTGTGTCTAGCGCCAGCCGTGTGGCACGTATCTGGGGAAGTGGCGAGGGGGGCGGGGGAAGACGAGCACTGTAGACACATGACCGCATTCTTCGTCAGCACGGCTCCTCCTGACCAACCAGCGCTTAGCCGCAGTGCAGCCGTGGCATGCGCGTTGTGGCTGTCTGTGCTTGTGTGTCTGCTGACGTCGTTGTGGGTGCAGTGATGGACACGCTGATGTGAAAAAAAAACAGCGTGAACGCGCGGGGACGCCGTGGGCTGTTATCGAACGACGGAAGGGGGAGGTATCCGTCGAGCGCACTTTCTTGTCTTCCTTCTGCACTAGTTTATGTGTTCCTGCTTCCGCGGATGTCTGCACCAGTGCACGCCCCCGTTAGGAGGAGGGTGGAGCTGCTTTGACAGCACTTGACTTTGGCGTGCACTACTTTCTCTGGGCCTTGGCTCCGTTTGGTTTCCATGCTGGTGTTGCTCTGTTCTCCTTCAACGAGGAAGGCGGGGGTGGGGGTGGTCAGCTCTCTAGCCGACGCGTGCAGTATATTGACATACGAAAAAGAACAGAGCGCCGAAAGTCACCGCGAAAGGGCAGTAGAGGCGCCGTGCTTGTGCTTCAGAAGCGAGGGCTTGGCTGAACGTGGCACACTGACGCCTCGCTACCTGGAGGCATGATGCTGCGTATCGTGCCTCTTTGGCTGGCTTCGTGCAGCCCGACTTACTTAGTCAAAGCGATGATTGTGGGCGTTCGACCAATTCAATGACTGCATCCTCATGTGTGCCAACTAGTGAGAGACACGACACACACACACACACTCTTTCTGTGTTGGCGACGCACGGGCCCACTTTGATGGGGATGGTGCTGCGGCATCAACCGTCTTGCTAAAGCCCTTTTGCATCGCGTGATGCGCGGCTTGATGCGACTCTGCTCTTCGTAGGCTTTTCATCTGCGTTGGACGTTTTCTTCTCTGTGTATGGCACGGGGTGTTGCTTCGCCCACGTGGTTTCTCAAAGCTTCGAAGTCACCGCTGTGCCGTGAAACATTGCCCCCCCCCCTCCCTCCCTCCCTCCACACGCACACACACACACACACACACACACATACACACACACACACATCCAGATATCTCCCCTTCCACGAACTCGCTAACATACTGCCTTCGAATCATGTCCGTGACGACACTCTCCTGGGCTCACACGGAGTGGACGCCGTACGAAGTCCTCAACGTGCAGCCATCGGCGCCCATTAGTGCCATTCGCGCTGCTTTCAAGCGCATGGCGCTGCATACGCATCCCGACAAGGCAACGGTCGCAACGTCGCCTGCAACTGCGAATGGCGTCGAGTCGACGGCGTTCTCATCATCTCATGTTTCTTTTCACATTGTGAAGGAAGCGTCGGAAATTTTGCTTGACCCATACATGCGCGCCGCCTACGATACCGCCCGATCCCAGGAGTTGACGCGCGAGGTTGGTGCTGTCAGTGATACTTACTCGCTGTTGGCGGACTTTGATCGCGTACTCATGGACGCTGGCGAAAGTGAGCGACAGTGCGTGCATGTGTACCAGCGTGAGTGCCGCTGCGGCGGTGTATATGAGGTAGCTCTGTTTCCTGAGGCACAGGCAGGGTGCGGCAAGGAGGAGGATGCACAGCTGACGTACTCAGCTCACACGCTGAAGTGCGAGTGCGATTCGTGCTCACTTGTAGTGGAGGTCGTGGTGTAGCGCGCGGTGGAGCATTAGTGGTGTGCCCGGACTTCCGTGCCACTTGCAACAGAACGGGCCATTTTCTTGTATCGTTCTGCATCGGGATTCCCTTTTTCTTTCTCACAATGATGGGAACGTGCTGCTGCACACTGTGTTGGAGCTGCACCCTGTGCGTCACGTGAAGCCCTGATCGGGAAGGGGCTTTGCTGCGGCTTACTGCTTGTGTGCGTACGCCTACTCTTGTTTTGCAGTGTGCACTCATCCCCGCTGCTATGACTGTCTCCAGTTCTGTTCTCTTTAAGGGATGCCCGCCTTTCTCTTCCGTTCCAGCACCGCGTGAAAGCACACGTACTGGCGCACACATGCGTGTGTCGCTCCCGTTGCGTGTATTTTCTAAGTTACGCAAGCATCCGCAACCACGACGCAGAGAGGAAGCGATGGGTAGACGCCCAACACTGAGAGCGACGGGTCAACGCTAATACGCGAAGAGGCTAACGGCGGCGCCGTCCACACCGCCTTCTCCGGTGGACCCCCCCCCCTACGTTGATCTCTCCCCTCACTCTTTCTCGTACGTACACACGCGCTGCCTTGTGCCCGGAAAATAGCGGCGATGCTGAGTTCATTGATGATTGTGCCCGTTTCAGTGCGGATATGGCATCCGCACGCATGTGACCTTCTGTTGTCTCACTCTCCCTCCCACGACCCTCGCACCTGCGAAGACAGGAAGCGGCTCCTGCTGTACTGCTTGTAGTGCTTCCGGTGTCGGACAGCCTTTGGGCTTGGTGCCATACCCCCCCCCCCCCCTTCTCACCCACCCACACACAGACGCACAGACAGACGCTTCACACGCGAAGCAAGCCTTCGTTGCACACACCAAAAGACGCTCACATCGAGAAACAGAGGGAGAAGGTGAAGGGGAGGCAGCAGGAATAGGCACTCTACCGAACTCGAGCACCCACACCCACGTAGCGACGAGCATACGCACGCGAAGCGACGAATGTACGGTGCCACTCGCCTGTGCGTCCCTACGCAGTAGAGCAGAATGAGGCGTGCGCTCACAGGCGGCTGTGCTCACTGCTGGGTAGACTGGTCCGCCTGCACCGGATGTGTTGGTGGCTGCTTCGGTACTGTTCATGTAGCTGCTGCTGGGTCTCATGTAGTATTATGTAAGGACTTCCATGAATACCGTAGCGTCTACACGCTGCCGCGTTGTACGCTGCAAATCTCTTCCAGTCCTTCTCAGCATCCCTTTCCGTTGGTTCGTGCGTACGTGAAAGGCGCAGCGCTCTCAGTGTGCGTGAGCGGTGCCACAGGCTGTTCGGCATGCTCTGCACGCACCTACAGCGCGCAGGCGTACACGCAAGAGGAGGCCGGCGATGATGAGGATGACTACCTGCAAGCCTACGAGGAGCTACTAGTAAATGCGATGTCTAATGTGGCTGCCGATGACGCTGCTAAGCCCGCCGACGCGAGCAGTGAGCCACTTACCCATACTGGTGGAGAGGCTCGCGTTCCCGTGGACGGTGCTTTTCCTTCCTTTGAGAGCCCGGTGTCGGTGCTATCGCCTGCTGATACCCTCGTGGAAGACATGCGGGCAGTCCTGCCCGCCGATGGCTCAACCGTGCTGCTGACTGACCTCACCCGTTCGCTTGACGTGGAAGCGATCAGCGAACTTTTCGGTTCCGTGCGGTCTTTTTTGCAGCTCTACCCACATCACTTCAGCTGTACCCAGGACCCCAATACAGGCAGGTGGCACGTGGCGCGAGGTCGCTTGTCCACCTCATCGCTCAACGCAGACGCTGTCACCGCTGCAGTGCCTGGCTTCGAATGTTCAAAAAATGGAAGCGAACAGGATGACCACAATACCATCGTTGGCCTCGATGTGGCAGCACTGTTGCTGGGCGAAGAATTGAGGCAATTGTGTGGCAGCCATTCCTCCTCGCAGACAAGCAGACGTGAAGCCGAGGCTGCGCACGCCGCAGCAAAGCGATCGCGGCGCCGTTTAACACCTGTCGCATCCCCTAGCCCTCTTCCTCCGCCATCAGGCACTGACACTGCCCACGATGGTGCGCCCTTGACCGCCCCTGATGAGCATGCATGGTGGCCAACAATTGCGAGCCTCTTGCCAGAGGACGGTGCTCCTCTTCCCATTTCAGTACTGCGTGTGTCACTGCCGGGGTCGATCGCACAGGAGCTGCATGTTCGACAAGTGGGTCTGGCTCGGTGCTTCAAGCAGAACTACGCTACGGCCAGTCGCCATGTGGCGCTCACAGCAGACTCGACAGCGTTGGCTCGTGCTGCGGTGCAGCGCACGAACAGCTGCCCAGACACCTCCGCGTCATTGTGGTCCCCAGAGCGCCAAAAGGCAGCCTCGACCAACCACAAAGAGTCCCGTGTGGCGGCTTTCTCTTCTGCCCTGTCGGACCTCGACGATGGCTTGTACATGACACCCCCGGCGGACTACGATGCGTCACAGGATGCAGAGCCGTGGCTGGTAACGATTTCGCTAGACGACGGCGAGGAGGTGGGCCTTGAGGGAGTGCCTCCCGGGTCGGGCGATGCGTACGAGGGGACACTGGAGCAAAGTGCCGACGCTGAAACTGCTCTGGCGTCTGCAACGGGGCTTGAGGAGGTGCGGTACAGTGGCCTCCATGGCGCTAGTGGAAGGGTAGGGACACAGGGCCGAGGTGCAGGTTTGCAGCCGCATGACTTGAATCTCGAGCGTCTGTATGACGCCCCAGCGCCTCCGACGGCGGTTGTGAAAAGCAAGCCTTCGACTGTGACGCAGCTACCAGGCCCTTCTGCTGCGGTGCGCACGGTGCGTCCCCCTCGCCCGTCGACACCGGCTGAGTGGCTGGCCTTGCACACCGCTATGGCCGAGGCGCGTGGCTGGATCACACCGATGCAGATGCTGGATTACCTGGTGGAGTGTGTGCCCACCTTTTTCATCCCCGTCGAGGAGCTTCGCCCATCAGACGCCATCCTAAAGCTCGTTGGCGCGCGCACGAGCATGCGTACACTGGTGTGTCGGGTCTACATGTACTTCGTGGAAAGGTCAGAGGATAAGAGGCAGGTCCGACTGGCGCCAGCGGTGGAGCATGCGCAGCGCGGTGCAGCCAATGTGCACTACGCGGCATGGAATCCCGACACGGCGACCGAACGCGAGCCCTGTGGTGCCGATGTAATGCCGAGCAAGGCGTCTGCACCAGCGGACGTCGGCACCGTCCTCAACGCCACCCCAAACGACTGCCAAGACAGTGTAACTCACAGCATCCCCAGGAGCGGCGGCGGTGTGTTGCAGTCCAGCGATGCGACGAAGGCCTTCCCAGTTATGCGTGTGCGGACGCCGATCAAAAGCCAACTCAGCGTGGGGGCCCTCAAAGCTTTCTCCACCACTGCGAAGACGATCGCATCGCCTACGGCGTTGCTTGCTGCCATGCCGCTACACTCCCCTGGTGTACCAGCAGGAGCCAGAACAGGTGCTGGATCGAGCACCGTTCCCACTGTTCTCAAAGGTAACGGCGGCGTTATTGAGTTGTCCTCCGTATCGACTAGTCAGATTGGCTACCCTTTCCTGGCCTTAGCCACTCAGCCGGTGGACATGTGGCCGTGGTGGGCGAGGCTACTGTGCGTGTTGCCGTTTGACACGTACGTGCCACTGGACCATCTCAGCATCCACTACTGCCCTGATCTTGCGCCCGAAAACGTTCATGCCGCTTGGCGAGCCACAGACGCGTCGTTTCTGCCGACAGGGGCGCCTGAAAAGATGCGCACGCCTATCCCCTTCTCACTGCTTCGTGCGCCGACGACTTCTCGGCGAGTGCGACTGCGCCCCTTTTGGCTGGCACCAGGCTGCACGGCAGAGCTGGAGAGCAGGGCAATGCCGGCGGGCGTCGTGAAGCAGCTGCGTCCAGTGTGGCTTCCAGTCTCACGCCTGCTCGCCAAACTGACCCCTGAGGAGCGAGATGAGAGCGTGGCCTTGGCCCTCCGTCGCCCCTCTGCTGCCGGCCTATCTGCCGAAGAAGCACTCGTGATGTTACTGCGTGACTGCGGCCGTTGCTGCTGGGTGGACGAGGACGGCGAAAGGGTGCGTAAGTATGCCGCCTCCAGCGCGCTGGACGACCACTTTCACGCGTCACTTTCGTTGCTGTACGGCTTCAGCTCCGCGCGTGCGTGGGAGCCACTGCAGGTGGTGTTAGACCGCGCGTCGGAGCACGTGCGCTCTCTCTTCGCACATTCACAAACACCATCACGGACGTCTCCGAACACGGTTGGTCTGATTGGCGTGCTGCGTACAGCACCCCCTGCAGACCTCAACGCATTTCTTACGCGACATGGGCAGTGGCTGGAAGTGAAGGCGACTGATAGCATTCAGACGGGCGACGAGGCGGCGTCTCAGTTGCTGGTGCGTAGGCGTGCAGCTCTGGTTTCGTTCTGACGAGAGTCAGAGAGGAGTCCACCGATGTTTGTGTGAGAGGCACTGGCAAGGGTGGCCATCGAGTTCCCGGAGTCTGTTTTGTTGTACATGCATGGCTGTCGATCGCTGTGGCAGAGGGCATACGCTGATATCCTTTTCACGCATGTATGCCTTCCACCAGCTCCTTTCTGAGGTGGGTATACACGCATACATATGATGGATGCGACAGCCTCGAGGCACACGAGTGGATTATCACGTCGGCTTTGTGGTTTCTTTTTCCCTTTTTCCCTCTTTTCAGCTACTCTTGACGTGTGGAAGGTCGGTGCTCAGCACAGACGCGAAGAGACGACACGCCTGCTGAGGGACGCAGTGCGGAGCTGTGTCTATCGGTCGTCATTCACATAACCATACGAACACTAATGTGCGCGGAACAACGACTAACACTTAGCGTGGGTAAGCAGAGTTTGTTTCGCTTCTGATGAGTGGGCGGGGGCGCAGCCGCAGAGCTTTCGCTGCTGCTTGAAGTGGCATTGGCACGGCTTTCGTCTGATGCCCGGGCGCACTTGATCGGCAGTCGAAGTCCTTCCTTCATGGCTACCGTCCAGCAAGGCACTGGGGCCTGCAGAGAAGAAGAGTGGCTCGGTGATCCACAGACGATACCGCCACCATTTTGGGGAGCACAGAGGGCTTCTACGCATCACTGCATAATGCGTTAGCGGATGTCTTTTCTCCACGGTCATGGATGTACACGCACTCGCCTCTTTTCTCTACTTTGAACCTGCTTTCTCTCGGTGCGGTGTGCACCCCTTCTTCCCTGCAAGTGTGCACATGCACAACGTTATCACGGTTGAGCTGAACACCATCGTGTATCTGTCACTGCTCACACGCTCACCACAGTCACTTGAAGTACCGCCGCTTTAGCGCTACAACACCCACACTGTAACGAAGTGTCTTGTACCTTTTTCCTTTCTCTCTCCCCCCCCCCCCCCCCCTCCCCCGCGCACGCGCACGGCGCTGTGAAGTCCCTGCCACTTACCTAACCCTTACTGTTTTCCCCACCATCATACGTGGCTAGCAGGCGTCCAACGTGGCGCGGAACTGACGAAGCGGCACACAACCAACCACAGCTGCGCCACCGTTCACATCCCTCTTGATCTCCTTCTTTCGGCAACCGGCATTTGCCAGGCCGACCAGTATTTCTTCAAAGCACGTCACGTTACCAAGCGAGCTCCCCCTTTCATATCGCCTTCACAAGATCGCAGCACTCTCTTCCTTTTCCTGTCTTCTTCTTCTGCACCACCGACTTTGGCGCTCGGCGTTACTACTTCCGACTCTATAAGCTGAAGCGTCACAAGGCCTCCATCAGGACAGTCGCACAAAATTCGAGAAAACACGAAGCAGTTCGTGCTTTCACGTGCTCACGTCCTGCACGTCCTCAATCATCTAAGCGTACATCTTTCTTTTCGTTTTGTGGAATTGTAACCCATCCTCTCGGTGGTTGTTCCTCTTTTCAGTGTCTCTTAAGCGCCACACGCCCTCTTGTTGTTCTCCCCCTCTCATCACTCCACCTCGTGTACTGCCCGAACCCTTTCAGGCGCTAACGATGAGCTCCAAGAAGTACGGGGGGAACGCGAGTGCGTTCGAGGACAGGCCTGAGGACCTCTCCGAAACAGAGATGGTCCCGCAGAAGCCTCAGCGCCGCCAGTCTGTGCTGTCGAAGGCAGTAAGCGAGCACGATGAGCGCGCGACAGGGCCGGCCACCGACCTGCTACCGCCGTCGAAGGGCCTGACAACAGCGGAGGTGGAGGAGTTGCTGAAGAAGTATGGACGTAACGAGCTGCCGGAGAAGAAGACACCGAGCTGGCTGATCTATTTGCGTGGTCTGTGGGGCCCGATGCCTGCCGCGCTGTGGGTTGCCATCATCATCGAGTTTGCGCTGGAGAACTGGCCCGATGGCGCCATCCTGTTCGCTATTCAGATTGCGAACGCGACTATTGGGTGGTACGAGACGATCAAGGCCGGCGATGCCGTTGCCGCGCTGAAGAATTCGCTGAAGCCGACTGCAACCGTGTACCGCGACTCAAAGTGGCAGCAGATCGACGCCGCAGTGCTGGTGCCGGGCGACCTTGTGAAGCTTGCTTCCGGTTCCGCAGTGCCGGCGGACTGCAGCATCAACGAGGGCGTGATCGACGTGGACGAGGCTGCGCTAACGGGTGAGTCGCTGCCTGTGACGATGGGCCCGGAGCACATGCCGAAGATGGGGTCGAACGTTGTGCGCGGCGAGGTGGAGGGCACGGTGCAGTACACTGGTGCGCTGACGTTCTTTGGCAAAACCGCTGCGCTGTTGCAGTCCGTGGAGGCGGACTTGGGCAACATCCAGGTGATCCTGAGGCGTGTGATGTTCTCGCTGTGCGCGATCTCGTTCATGCTGTGCATGTGCTGCTTCATCTACCTGCTGGCAAGGTTTTACGAGACGTTCCGCCACGCGCTGCAGTTCGCGGTGGTGGTGCTGGTCGTGTCGATTCCGATTGCTCTGGAGATTGTGGTGACGACGACGCTGGCTGTGGGGTCGAAGCACCTGTCGAAGCACAAGATCATTGTGACGAAGCTGTCGGCGATCGAGATGATGTCTGGCGTGAATATGCTGTGCTCAGACAAGACGGGGACGCTGACGCTGAACAAGATGGAGATCCAGGAACAGTGCTTCACGTTTGAGGAGGGCAACGATCTGAAATCGACGCTGGTGCTGGCGGCGCTTGCCGCGAAATGGCGTGAGCCGCCGCGCGATGCGCTGGACACGATGGTGCTGGGCGCGGCTGACCTGGACGAGTGCGACAACTACCAGCAGCTGAACTTTGTGCCGTTCGACCCGACGACGAAGCGCACGGCGGCGACGCTTGTGGACCGGCGCACCGGTGAGAAGTTTGATGTGACGAAGGGCGCGCCGCACGTGATTCTGCAGATGGTGTACAACCAGGACGAGATCAACGACGAGGTTGTGGAGATCATCGACAGTCTTGCTGCGCGCGGTGTCCGCTGTCTGTCTGTGGCGAAGACGGATCAGAAGGGCCGCTGGCACATGGCCGGCATCCTGACCTTCCTGGACCCGCCGCGCCCGGACACGAAGGATACGATCCGGCGCAGCAAGGAGTACGGTGTGGACGTAAAGATGATCACTGGCGACCACCTGCTGATTGCAAAGGAGATGTGCCGCATGCTGGACCTCGACCCGAACATCCTAACGGCGGACAAGCTGCCGCAAATCAAGGACGCGAACGACCTCCCGGACGACCTCGGCGAGAAGTACGGCGACATGATGCTGTCTGTCGGCGGGTTTGCGCAGGTGTTTCCGGAGCACAAGTTCATGATTGTGGAGACGCTGCGCCAGCGCGGGTACACGTGTGCGATGACGGGCGACGGCGTGAACGATGCACCTGCGCTGAAGCGCGCCGACGTGGGCATTGCGGTGCACGGCGCTACGGACGCTGCACGCGCCGCGGCGGACATGGTGCTGACGGAGCCCGGTCTGAGCGTAGTGGTGGAAGCTATGCTTGTCTCACGTGAGGTGTTCCAGCGCATGCTGTCGTTCCTGACGTACCGAATCTCTGCGACGCTACAGCTTGTGTGCTTCTTCTTCATTGCATGCTTCAGCCTGACGCCGAAGGACTACGGCAGCGAGGATCCGCACTTCCAGTTCTTCCACCTGCCGGTGCTGATGTTCATGCTGATCACGCTGCTGAACGACGGCTGCTTGATGACGATTGGCTACGACCATGTAATCCCGTCAGAGCGGCCGCAGAAGTGGAATCTGCCAGTGGTGTTCGTGAGCGCGTCAATCCTGTCTGCGGTGGCGTGTGGGTCATCACTGATGCTGCTGTGGATCGGCCTTGAGGGGTACAGCGCGCAGCACTACGAGAACTCGTGGTTCCATCACCTTGGCCTCGCACAGCTGCCGCAGGGCAAGCTGGTGACGATGATGTACCTGAAGATCTCAATTTCGGACTTCCTGACGCTGTTCTCGTCACGCACGGGTGGGCACTTCTTCTTCCACATGGCGCCAAGCCCGATCCTGCTGTGTGGCGCGATCCTATCTCTGCTGGTATCGACGATGGCTGCGTCGTTCTGGCACAAGACGGAGCCGGATGGTGTGCTGACGGAGGGTCTCGCGTGGGGCGAGACGAACTCTGAGAAGCTGCTGCCACTGTGGGTGTGGATCTACTGCATTGTGTGGTGGCTTATTCAAGATGCAGTGAAGGTCTTGGCGCACATCTGCATGGACGCCGTTGATCTGTTCGGGTGCGTGTCGGAAGCTTCGTGCTCCGGACCGATTAAGCCATACAGCGACAGCGTTGAGGATAACGGATTCGCGCCGAAGAAGGCTGCCGGGAAGTCGACGGATAAGGCTCTAAACTCGAGCACTTCGAGTGCTTGGCACAAGGTACTGGAAGACGTGCAGGAGGAGACTCACTCGCCAATTGATGTGCCCAGTCCCGTGAACGTGCATGTGCCCCGCGATAAGAAGTAGTGCTGCACGTGCGTGGATACAAAGTATGGGTGGTAGTGGAGGCGGTGCTGACAGTGTGTCTGTGTGTGCATGGGTTGGAGAAAGGTAAAGGGAGGTGATAGTCTGAACTGATTGGTGCGGCGCGGCGGCAGAGGGCTCGAGTTGTCATCAGAAGTGTGGACGGCATGAGAGGAAAAAAGGAAAAGCTTCTTCAAAGGCCTTCAAAAGTGTGAGGGATGCGCAGTGCTGTCGAGCCGGTTCGTGCTGTGTATGCCTGTGCTCGTGTCATCACTGCGGTCTCTCTGTTTCCTTGCGTATCTCTGTGACTTGCTGTGGGAGGGATGCGTGCGCCTCCCCGCGCACGGCCTATTACTTTCCTGTGTACTGGAAACAAACATTTCTACACACTAAGCCGGGCACACCCACGCTCTCTTCCACTTTTGTTTTCCTGCACGCGTATGTGTTTGTAAATCTATATATGTATCTACGATTTTTTATGGCTGTGTGTGTGTGTGTCGTGCACTCGAGACGGCCTTGTAGGACGACGCTAGCGGACTGCTGCGCTTCTCGGTGCCGTGGTGGCTGTGCGTTCGGTGCTAGTTAGAAGGCAAAGAAAAACGTACGCGACGAAGGCGCTGACGAGGTGGAAACTGATGCCATGTCTTCGCTCACACCATGTGCGCGGATAGTCTGGTGAGAATGTATTGGCACATGCTCTGCGCGAGTGTGTGCGACAGGCACACCACCGGTGAGGTGCTGGGGAAGAAGGGGATGATGAGTGTGGTGATGTACAAAGAACGCTGGAAGAGATGTGTACACACGTACAGGCGCAGACACCTACGGGCGCAGGTATGCGTAGCTTCTTGGGGCACTGACCGTGAGAGGGGAAGAGAGACTCATTCTTTCTTGCCGTACCATAGATGCGTGCGACCCAGAAGCGGAATCGCACTACCCGAAGCGGTGTCGCTTGTGAGAGTTTGGCTCTTGTTGGAGCCATCTCTCTTTCTCTCTCTGGTTTTTTTTTCCTCATCTGTGATGCGCGCGCGTGTGGCGTACGTGGCTGCATGCGATGGTGACGTGCCACAACTTCACTCCTGCGTGTTTCTCATGTCCTTTGGCCTGTAGGAGTAGCTGAGCAGAGGATGCTCATCCCTTATTTTTCATATATATATATATATTCTTTTTTTTTTGTGTTATGCTACCGCGCTAGTGCTGTATGTGCGTGTACGTCTCTCCACTGCATCTGTGCTGCGAGCGCGTGACGAAACATTCGGTGGCGGCTCTGTCTCGGGAGCGCTGCGGTTGCGATGCGCTGACGCGCACACATAGAGATGTAGGCACTACATGGCGAGGCAGCCTAAGAAACGTGAATCTCCGAGGTGCACCGCCCCCCCCTCGACGTAATGATGAACTGAAACGAAAAATGCTCGAGCTAGTAAAACACAACCTCAACCGCACGACGAAAGATGGCCGGTCGGGATGCCGACGCAGGATGCCTTCTTCCGCCACAGCCAGCGTGTGTTATCGTGGTGCACCATGGGCATCTACGCCTGGAACACATTGCGTGCCCATACTTTTCAGCGTCTTCTGATCGCTTGCATATGCCGTTGTGTGAGACTTCAATGGTGCGACTTCCACAGGATGCATCTACACCCGCGCTGGCGCAGCTTTTCTGCTGTCTTCATATGCCTTGCTCCTCCTCCTCCTCCTGCGTGTCTGCTTTCTCCTGCTTGCTTGACGTCTTCGCGCCAACACTCGCACTGTGTGCGCGTCCCCACTACTCTTGTCTTCTCGGTGGCTTCTCTTCCACGGAACGCAGTTTGTGCTTGGCGCTACACCGGCACGTGTACGCCCACGCAGCTAAAGAAACGCGTATTTTCCTTACCATCCACCATACACTTGCCAGCGAAGCAGAGAGAGAGAGAGTAGTGAAGAAAAGACCAACGACGCTCACCTCAACAACCGCTTCTTCCTGTATTCGTCCCCTGGTTCTCTGGCCCTGTCCTTCTAACCATCGTAGCTTCGGGGTCGTCGCTGTGATCTCCGCGTGCCCTCTCACTCTTCATAGGAAACAGGCACCACACACTATACAGAGAAGTCCGACACACGTTACTCGCGCCACACGCCCTCTTGTTGTTCTCCCCCTCTCATCACTCCACCTCGTGTACTGCCCGAACCCTTTCAGGCGCTAACGATGAGCTCCAAGAAGTACGGGGGGAACGCGAGTGCGTTCGAGGACAGGCCTGAGGACCTCTCCGAAACAGAGATGGTCCCGCAGAAGCCTCAGCGCCGCCAGTCTGTGCTGTCGAAGGCAGTAAGCGAGCACGATGAGCGCGCGACAGGGCCGGCCACCGACCTGCTACCGCCGTCGAAGGGCCTGACAACAGCGGAGGTGGAGGAGTTGCTGAAGAAGTATGGACGTAACGAGCTGCCGGAGAAGAAGACACCGAGCTGGCTGATCTATTTGCGTGGTCTGTGGGGCCCGATGCCTGCCGCGCTGTGGGTTGCCATCATCATCGAGTTTGCGCTGGAGAACTGGCCCGATGGCGCCATCCTGTTCGCTATTCAGATTGCGAACGCGACTATTGGGTGGTACGAGACGATCAAGGCCGGCGATGCCGTTGCCGCGCTGAAGAATTCGCTGAAGCCGACTGCAACCGTGTACCGCGACTCAAAGTGGCAGCAGATCGACGCCGCAGTGCTGGTGCCGGGCGACCTTGTGAAGCTTGCTTCCGGTTCCGCAGTGCCGGCGGACTGCAGCATCAACGAGGGCGTGATCGACGTGGACGAGGCTGCGCTAACGGGTGAGTCGCTGCCTGTGACGATGGGCCCGGAGCACATGCCGAAGATGGGGTCGAACGTTGTGCGCGGCGAGGTGGAGGGCACGGTGCAGTACACTGGTGCGCTGACGTTCTTTGGCAAAACCGCTGCGCTGTTGCAGTCCGTGGAGGCGGACTTGGGCAACATCCAGGTGATCCTGAGGCGTGTGATGTTCTCGCTGTGCGCGATCTCGTTCATGCTGTGCATGTGCTGCTTCATCTACCTGCTGGCAAGGTTTTACGAGACGTTCCGCCACGCGCTGCAGTTCGCGGTGGTGGTGCTGGTCGTGTCGATTCCGATTGCTCTGGAGATTGTGGTGACGACGACGCTGGCTGTGGGGTCGAAGCACCTGTCGAAGCACAAGATCATTGTGACGAAGCTGTCGGCGATCGAGATGATGTCTGGCGTGAATATGCTGTGCTCAGACAAGACGGGGACGCTGACGCTGAACAAGATGGAGATCCAGGAACAGTGCTTCACGTTTGAGGAGGGCAACGATCTGAAATCGACGCTGGTGCTGGCGGCGCTTGCCGCGAAATGGCGTGAGCCGCCGCGCGATGCGCTGGACACGATGGTGCTGGGCGCGGCTGACCTGGACGAGTGCGACAACTACCAGCAGCTGAACTTTGTGCCGTTCGACCCGACGACGAAGCGCACGGCGGCGACGCTTGTGGACCGGCGCACCGGTGAGAAGTTTGATGTGACGAAGGGCGCGCCGCACGTGATTCTGCAGATGGTGTACAACCAGGACGAGATCAACGACGAGGTTGTGGAGATCATCGACAGTCTTGCTGCGCGCGGTGTCCGCTGTCTGTCTGTGGCGAAGACGGATCAGAAGGGCCGCTGGCACATGGCCGGCATCCTGACCTTCCTGGACCCGCCGCGCCCGGACACGAAGGATACGATCCGGCGCAGCAAGGAGTACGGTGTGGACGTAAAGATGATCACTGGCGACCACCTGCTGATTGCAAAGGAGATGTGCCGCATGCTGGACCTCGACCCGAACATCCTAACGGCGGACAAGCTGCCGCAAATCAAGGACGCGAACGACCTCCCGGACGACCTCGGCGAGAAGTACGGCGACATGATGCTGTCTGTCGGCGGGTTTGCGCAGGTGTTTCCGGAGCACAAGTTCATGATTGTGGAGACGCTGCGCCAGCGCGGGTACACGTGTGCGATGACGGGCGACGGCGTGAACGATGCACCTGCGCTGAAGCGCGCCGACGTGGGCATTGCGGTGCACGGCGCTACGGACGCTGCACGCGCCGCGGCGGACATGGTGCTGACGGAGCCCGGTCTGAGCGTAGTGGTGGAAGCTATGCTTGTCTCACGTGAGGTGTTCCAGCGCATGCTGTCGTTCCTGACGTACCGAATCTCTGCGACGCTACAGCTTGTGTGCTTCTTCTTCATTGCATGCTTCAGCCTGACGCCGAAGGACTACGGCAGCGAGGATCCGCACTTCCAGTTCTTCCACCTGCCGGTGCTGATGTTCATGCTGATCACGCTGCTGAACGACGGCTGCTTGATGACGATTGGCTACGACCATGTAATCCCGTCAGAGCGGCCGCAGAAGTGGAATCTGCCAGTGGTGTTCGTGAGCGCGTCAATCCTGTCTGCGGTGGCGTGTGGGTCATCACTGATGCTGCTGTGGATCGGCCTTGAGGGGTACAGCGCGCAGCACTACGAGAACTCGTGGTTCCATCACCTTGGCCTCGCACAGCTGCCGCAGGGCAAGCTGGTGACGATGATGTACCTGAAGATCTCAATTTCGGACTTCCTGACGCTGTTCTCGTCACGCACGGGTGGGCACTTCTTCTTCCACATGGCGCCAAGCCCGATCCTGCTGTGTGGCGCGATCCTATCTCTGCTGGTATCGACGATGGCTGCGTCGTTCTGGCACAAGACGGAGCCGGATGGTGTGCTGACGGAGGGTCTCGCGTGGGGCGAGACGAACTCTGAGAAGCTGCTGCCACTGTGGGTGTGGATCTACTGCATTGTGTGGTGGCTTATTCAAGATGCAGTGAAGGTCTTGGCGCACATCTGCATGGACGCCGTTGATCTGTTCGGGTGCGTGTCGGAAGCTTCGTGCTCCGGACCGATTAAGCCATACAGCGACAGCGTTGAGGATAACGGATTCGCGCCGAAGAAGGCTGCCGGGAAGTCGACGGATAAGGCTCTAAACTCGAGCACTTCGAGTGCTCGGCACAAGGTACTGGAAGACGTGCAGGAGGAGACTCACTCGCCAATTGATGTGCCCAGTCCCGTGAACGTGCATGTGCCCCGCGATAAGAAGTAGTGCTGCACGTGCGTGGATACAAAGTATGGGTGAAGATGCGCGAGCTGTTCATCTGGATGACACACGTATGTGCTTGAGGTGTGCTTGGATGGGCAGGCTCTTTTTTTGTTGTTTTACTGTATTACGTTCAGGTTCGCGCGGTGTTTGTTAATGGGCTGCGCTGCAGTGCGTGGGTGGTACGTCTCCATAGATGTCTGCTGGGAGGGCGCTCTCACGCGTGGGTCGCTTGGCGCTGACGGTGCGGGATGGGTTGTGCGGAACTCCTTCAAGTCGCGATGGGGTCTTCTTTGTGGGCGATGTGAGGCAAAGAAACCCGACACCCGAAGTCGGACACCTCCGTCTGTACAAGTCCACCAACCAGGCACGCTGAATAAGGATAAGTGATTGCCATCTGCTTCTTGCGCAAGGGTCTGCATGCTTTCCGCGTTGCCCACCTCTTCGCCAATGCCTGATTAGCAAGGTGCTGCGCTTATGCGTGCGCACGCGTGTATAGCTAAGTGCGCGGTGGCGGATTCCTTTTTTATTTTTGTTGGGAAGATACTGTTTCTACGCCCTGCGTTACGTTTTTTTTTTTTGCCCAGCTGCGTGGCGCTGGTCTCCACTTCCTAGTAGCATGAACCATGCACAAGCGTATCACGCCCCTCCCCCCACCCCCATCTCCCGCGAAGGTTCTCGTTTTTTGCCCTTCGGCGCTGCTCGGCGGTGAGGCATGACGCACGGGTGCCAAGAGGAGGTCGGGGGCTTCTAAAAAGTGTCGATATTTTTGCTCTCTGCCTCGGATGCGGCTGCAGCATTCATGAACGAGGCGGGAGAGTCTCGCAGCTTACGACAGCTGCGGCGGCAGTCGCGGCAGTGTAGCACGCCTTCTGCTTTTCCTTTGCCTTCTTTTGATCTAGTTGACTTTGGCTTACGGAGGAGAAAAGAAAATGGTGCGGCCTCCGGTGCATACGGACTAACTTTAATGTGCCCACCGCTGCCATTCTGCCGATAGTGTACCTCCGCAGCTCTTTTGTCATGGAAGAGGGAGGGGGGGGGTGCATGCGTGAGAGAGCGTTAACGGGCAGTGTAACTCATAACACACGGTCTTTCTCTTCCTTCTCGGACGACTCCCCCCTCCTTCCTCGCTCACTCGATTTCTCTATCGACCTGCTTAGCCGTGATGACCCTCTGCTCCATTGGGCCGTTGATTGCCTGCACGGCTTTGGTTGATACTTCACTTTGTTAGACCCATCAAAGGCTGTGGGCGCGCACGTGTGCCAACGCGGCAGCTCCCACAGTGGGGGTGTGAGGGAGAGGGGTCATAATTGGACAACAGGACTCAGAATCGTCGTAATCGGCGGTTGTTTTTCTTTTTTTCTGTTTTTTTTTATTATTATTACTTTTCTGCTTTTATTGTAATTCCTTTTTTTCATATATATTTTTCGTTCACCTCTCCACGTTCGAACCCGCCAGCAGTTAGGAAACACGCGATTGCGGAGCCGCCGGTGGTGAGGATATTTGCGTGCGTGTGATCGAGAAGTGAGCAAAGAGACGTTGGCGCGGTGCTGAACAGATGCATAGCTCTCTTTTTTTTTGTAACGCAGATGAGCTCCACTTCTACCACTGCTTTCACCCTTCCGCCAGGGGCTTGCTGCTCATACCTCATCACACACACATACACACACACACACACATTTGTTTCTACTTGTACAGCTGTTGTGGCGTCATCTCCCACCCCCTTTTAAATGTTCTCCTGCTCCCCCCCTCCACCTAGGAGTGGCTGTCGAACCACCCTCGCCACAAACTGTTTGACTTCAACACTCGCCGGCACACACATACACACACAACTCATCGCCAGCGCGTGCGCGTATGCGGGAACCGGGTGGCTTTTGCGCTCGTGTGAGTGCCTCTTGGGTCGACTCGACGCGAGGGGGGGGGGAACCGAGAGAAACAGAGTGCATGAGAGAAGGAAAACGTCAGGCAATGATGGGCGGAGAAAGAGGGTGGCCGAGTAAAGGAAACGCACACAAGTGTGGACCCTCTCCTCCCCAAACCACGCCGTGTGTTACGTCATCTCTCGTTTGTTTTTGAGGCTTCTCTTGATGCTTTTTTTTCCTTTGCTTTGCTTGGCACTCTTTTGTGTCCTTCACCCACTATCCAGACCGCCCCCTTGCCTTGTTACCGGCATCCGACGATTCCTTGCACTGTCTCCTGCTTCCTCTTCGTCGCACCCATGTGTGTGTATGTGCTTGCGTACCTCTATCGTATTCTGCATGGAACCTCGACAGGTCGTGAGAGAGAGAGATCGCGCGAGTGCAGCGATCGTTGTGGTGGTGATGTCGGAAGTCATAGTGGGCACAGAAGGCCGGTTTATGGGTAGCCACAAGGAATTCCAACCCCTCAAGTGTGTCGAAGGAACAGTCCAGTTCGGAAGAAAGGGGATAATGAACCACGTAAGTGATAAACTGAGTAGTGGCTGCGAGAGGGCGCGGGCGCGCAGGGCAGCGGGAAGAGTCTCAAGGCAAGCTGGCACTTACCGAAACAGTGCCGGCTGCTTCTTCCCTCCCTTTTCCACAACCGCTCCATTTACATCCCTACAGGGCCGCGCGAGCGGCCGCACGTATCAACAAGCAGTTATTGTGAGTACAAGAAAGAGTGCTGGGAGACGATCTGTTGGTGCTGGTCAGAAGGCTCCGAGACACGCATTCCAGGCTTCAGGATATTCTTGCCCACTTTTTTTTTGTGGGGGGAGTTCACTGCCTCTGCACTCCTGTCTGATGAACTGGCGCAGGTCTCAAAGCGGGATGGGATCTGGAGGAGAACTAGGTGGACTCTCTCCAGCAATTCGAAGGGCCCTACCTCCCTCTCGACTAGGGGGCGCATGGGCAGCTCGTGTAACTCTATGCCGACACTTTTCTCCACGTGCTCCTCTATGCACGTCACTGTTTCTCGCTCACGTCACTGTTTTTCGTTCACGTCACCGCAGCGTTGTGCACGCTGCCATCGCCTACCCCTGGCTGTCTACCATACGGCACGGGATCATGCACATACTTTGCACTTGCTTCGTTCTTCCGACATGGCCCGGCCTCTGACGACCGGGGATGCCTCAGTACCTGGTAGCGCTCAGGACTCTGTGCCACGCACTCTGTGTGAGGGAGGAGGGGAGGGGGGGGGGCGAGGCCAAGCCGCCGCCCCAGCCCTGCCACGCGTCGAGGCACTTCTGGTGGTGGCAGGGTCACGCACCTACGACGTGAGGGGGGGGGGGAGGTCCCAGCGATGCATCGCTACTGATGCCGGCGGCCAGGTCGTGGGTGGCATGGCGTGGGAGCGGCCAGCGACAGCGAGCACGCTTGCGCCACCCATATGATGGGCGGAGCGTCAGTGTGTGTGTGGAGCGTGTCCCACCTCACGCCCTCACTGCCCACTTGTGGAGGTGCCTGTGTGCCCCCGCCGAGGGAGACGAAGCAGGTTGCAGCTGGCAGAGCGCGAGCGGCTGTGAGGCGGCCCGCGGAGCGGTGATGCTGGGTGGCGTTTGACGCGGAGGCGGCGCTCAGATGGCTGTGTGGGCCCACCGCTGCAACGCGTGTGGAGGGTTGCTTCGCGCCCCGCGACGGGCCTTTGGCGGGCCGGATAGGGCCGAGTGGAGGTTGTGCTCTGCGGCAAGTGATGCAGTCGCTGCTCCGCTGCGCACAGATGCACGCGGCAGAACTATGAGCACGCGTGCATGCATTCGTTTTGTTTCCATGTGCTCATCCTCCGCCAGTGGCAAGTCAGCGAAGACGACCAAGAGAACCAAATGTGACTTTTTTCGTCTGATACGCTTCCTCGTTGGGTGAGGGGAGGGAACAGCGCGACTTCGGTGCACTGTGCCCATCTTGCGTGTTGCGTCTGCGCTTGTCTGCAATTGGTCATGGCTATGAGCACGGCGGCCTGCAGCCCTGTGATAGCGGACCGTCTTAGGGTTTCACATGTGAGAACCTACTCATACGCTTCACTTTTCCACGTGCCCCCCTTCTCGTTCTCCCTATTTTGCTTGGCTCTCGTGGGACACTTCCTGTGCCCGGGCTCAGGATTGGGGTCCTGGACTGATTTCCCGCTTCGTCGTCGGTACGCGGCACGCTTCTTTTTTTCATCACCGTCTGTGTCTGATCGTTTCCGGTAGAGGCAACGTGCGCGCCTCACTTTTGGAGTGTTGCCTATCGTCTGCGCTCGCAACAATATTGATCACCATCCGAGTACACCGAGTCTTGCAGTCTTCATGTCGTTGCCCAGCAACGACAAGGACTACGGTATCGTGAACGTGCCCACAGTGGCAAACGATGCCGCCGTCACCGGTGCGCACATACTCCCGTCAAGCGTCGGCAACCTCGCACCAAAGTCGAGGCTATCAACTCTCCTAACCGTGGGGACAGAGGCAGAATCAGCGAACAGTGCGGTGTGTAATACCGGTAGTGATGTAACACATCAGATGCCCGCACGCTTGGCTCCCACAGCGCTGAAGGAGTTGACAGTGACATCGCTTACAGCCTCCTCATCTCCGCGTGTCTCTGCAGTGGCGACCACGTCGCCCCAGGAGAGCGTCAGCGTCATTGTGCGCTTGAAGGGCGCCCCAAGTCTCTCCGCTTCAACGGCGGTGCTGTCTTACACTGTGGAGGATGGCACACTTTCCACGCCGCGGGTGACCTGTCGTTCCTCCTCGCAGGACTGCAGGTCTGCCTCTCCGCGTCTGCACACCCCCCGCGCATCTGTCGACTGCGGCAGCGCGGCAGAGCCGTCCGCCACTTCTCCAATATTCGCTGCTGGCGCTGACGTCGGTCCCGACGTTGCCGTTCCTACAGGTACGGAGGCCTCCAAATCTTCTATGCGGTCGGTGCCACAGCCCAAAGCGTTTGCTTCCTTGTCGACGCAGACGCTGAAGCAGCAGCCCTTGACCCCCACCTCGCCAACCCTGAACTCTTCGTCTCTGCGGCCAAGCCCCCTCGCAGCCGAGGCCTTCGCAACGCACCACCATCACGAGGACCGCAGTCTCAGTGCCAGTGCCGTGTCGAGAGGCGCCACCGCGGCTGGCAGGAGCATCGGTGCACGCGGCCGCGTTCTCACCATCACCTCTCCCAACACGAGGGAGCGCCGGAAGTATGAGTTTGGCGAGGTGTTGGAGCCCGATGTGACGAACGCGGCTCTGTGCGAGCGCGTGATCCCCTCCGTCATGGAGCAGATGGCGGCTGGCTTCAATGTGTGCCTGCTATGCTATGGTCAGACCGGGAGCGGCAAGACGTACACGATGAACGCGCTCGCGCCAGCCGTTGCTAAGGAGATTTTTCGCTCCCTCGACATGAACAATGAAGTAGTGGAGATGAGCTACATACAGATATACAACAACAAGGCCTACAACCTGCTTGACGGTGCGCGCTCTGGCAAGTTCGGTGCTGAGCTGTCACGGCCGCTGATGAGCAGCAGCGGCACCGGCCCCAGTGGTGGCAGCAGTTGCTTTGCCAGTGCCTCTGAGCCCAAGATTCTGATCCGGAGCAGTTCTGAGATGCTCGCCAAGATGAAAGCGGCATCGCGACTGCGCGTGACATACGCGCACACCCTCAACGCCCACAGCTCGCGTTCCTTCACCCTTCTCTCTCTCCACGTCACACGCTTCCTCGACGGGGCGCCACTGACGACCACGCGGGTCACACTCGCGGACCTCGCTGGGACAGAGAGGTTAAAAAAGAGCGGCGCCACTGGGGAGGCGGCTGACCAGGCCATCTTCATCAACAAGTCCTTGATGGCGCTGCGCCAGCTGGTTGAGTCGCGTGGCACAGAAGCAGAAGTGCTGCACTTTCGCAAATCGCTGCTTACCACATACCTCGCCCCGCGCATGCGCAGCTGGCACCTTATTCTTCTTGTTACTGTCTCCCTCGAGGCGGGCAGCTTTGAGGAGACGAAATCATCACTGGAGTTTGCCACCAACGCACGACGCCGCAAGGTGATGAAGGTGAAGAGCCGTATTGAGCATAGATTGTCAAGCACCGTTGCACGCCTCCATGGACGACCCAGCTTTCTGATTACTGCCGGTGGCGTTGGTACCGGTCACGGCTGGGGCGCGCGCGGCGACAACGGCGGCAGAAATAAACTTCAAGAGATCATTGAAGTCCTTCGGTACCGCATCCGTGTGCTGGAGGAAGCGCTGAAGATAGAGCAGGAGCGAAGCACCATAGCGACTGTGCAGATCCCGTTGACAGAGGTGCTTGCCAACACCAGGTGTGCGGCGTCGGCAGAAGCGGTGGACGCGGACATCAACCAGCGTGCCAACGCAGAGGCGCTGCAGCGGGAGTTCCAGTACTATCAGTGTATACTGCAGGAGCGCGAGCAGGATCTTCTCAGTTTGCAGAGCCAACTCCCTATTACGAGTGCTGAGACTGGCTGCACGCCACCAGTGCTGACTGACTCACTGGATGCATTGACGCTGTGGCTGGGAGACAGCGACGGGGGCGCAAGAGACGATCAGCAGGAGTGTGCTACATCACCAGCCTCACAGCAGAGCAGCAACAGCAGCAGCTCAGGGTCACAGGTGCCCTCCGATGAACTAGGCGCTGTGGATCCGCACATGCAGTTGCGGCGGTACGTGCGTCAGCTGCGCTCACTTCGCTCACGGGGTGGAAGCGAAGACGAGTGGTGTGACGACGTGCTGGACCGCCTGCACAACGCGGTGTTGTGTGCCACCGAACAATACGAAGACGTCAACGAGCAGCTGCTTGTAGTGTCGAGCTCACTGTGCGGGTTGCGCACACAAAATCATCGACTCTACGACGAGGTTCTGCGTGCCAACAAACGCATTCTCGAAACCGATATGGAGTACAGGAAGCGGTGCGACGCCCTGCAGACCGTCACACTTCGCGCAACCGCTGCGGAGACGGCGCTTGAGCATCTGCGCCTGCAGCTGTTTCAAGCGTACGCCGAGCAGTCTATACGCGAAGAGATGACGCGCCTTTACCTGGACGAGACTCCGATCGCCGCCAACGTCGATGAGACCGTGCCTGGCGACAGACAGGCGGAGCAGCAGGTGGAGCTAGAGAAGGTGCAGGCGCACCAGCAAGTACTGTGCGATAAGATTACCGAGTTGGTGGAGAATGTCGAGCAGCTGACGCGTGCCGTCGCGCAGAAGGATGTCTCTCTAGCAGCGCTAGAATTGCTTATCACGCCAGCGCAGCGAGCGCTCTTTCATACCTTGTCGAACACCGCCACTGCTATCTCTGACCGCGGCACCACCGCAAACGCTGGTGGTGACCGAGGATTCGGTGGCACGGCCACGTCAGCCATTGCCACAGACGACGGAAGCAGCGCCGCCGACTGTTTCAGTCTCCTTCAGTCACGCGTTTTGGAGCTCAGTTCCCTGCTTACACAGGAGCAGCAGCAGCACCAGCTCACCCAGTGCGAGCTCTTGGAGGCCCGAGAAGATGCGCGACGTAGCCGACAGGAGCAGCGACAAGCATTTTTCCAACAGCAGGAAGAGGCGCGGCGTGTAGGCCAGCTGATGGCAGAGAACTATGAGTTGCGCCAGCAGAGCGAGCGTCATCAGCTCTATCTGGACCAAATGTACACCAGCTTCCACGAAAAACTCCTCCAACTGCGCCATCGACATGAGGAGGAGATGGCAGTGCTGCGAAGCGATGCGAAAGAGGTGTCATCGCATCCGCATGGTAATGACGATACAGGGAGGAGAGGGTTCGAGGACGAGGTCCACTACGATAGGGTGTCGTCGGCCATTGCGCGTGTTCCTGTGCACGACGATGTGTTGCAGGGTGCGCCATCAGCCGAGGATTGGTTGCCTGAGGGCACTGTGCACGGCTCTACTGCTGTCGCGCTCTCGGTGGCAGGCGTTATAGACAGCGAAGGCGCCGGGCGGAGGGGATCGGCGAAAATACGGCGACCTGGAGGAGGGCGGGGTCGACTTGGCCAGCTAAATGTGCGACACCACGAAGAAGTTCGGGGCATGACACCGAGTACAGCTGGCCACACAGTTGTGGCAGATCCTGCTGTGGTTCCTTCGCAAGGCGTCGGGCTTGCATCAAAAATGACACGTCGTTCGGCAAGCATCAGCAAGGCAAGGCAGAATCTCTTCGCCACATACGGCGATTCAGCGAACTTCAGTGATGCACTGGTGCCTCTAATCAAGTCAGATGTCGTTGTTTCTTCCTCATCGACAACACGGCGCCGTGTTGGTGCAACAGGAGCAGCGGGTGCAAAGCGGCGCAAGTCGCCACGGCGATAGGCTGATGTAAGTGCCTCTGTGCGCGTGTGCTGGTGAGTGGTGCACACGCACACATACACACTCACAAGCACACCCTGTGTGTGTTCGAGCGTTCCCCATGCATTCACTTTTTATTTGTCATCATCATTACGATGCTTTTCCTTTTCCCTCTGTTGTGCACACACGGGCGTCTGAGCTGCAAAGGGCGGCGCTCGGATACGCCGCGGCATTTCTGTTTTCCGCCTCCCCCCTCTTTCTTTCTGTGCGGAGGTGCGCATGCATTGCTCCCAATAGGTAATGCTATTATCGAACACCCTTCTTTCCACTTTTGCGTTGCAGCCATGCGTGCATCCGATCTGATGGTGGCACTGATCTCACTGCCGCGCTGTCTTCCTGCCGAGTCCTCCTCCACTGCACAACCCTCGCCATCGCCGGCATCACCTCTACTCCCATCCTGTTCTCTCGCTCTACATATCTATACACACACCTGTTCGTATTTCACTTCTGCTGCAACTCGGATAGGCCCGAGGCACTTTACATCAGCCCCCCCCCCCCTTCACACCACGCCAGCGTGTTCCCTGCCCCCTCTTCGTTTTCTTCATATTGAGAGGCACAGACACACATACATATCTGCGAAAGGCGAATATGCGATAGGCATAGATACTCGCTTCTTTTTCGCTCCCCTCCCCTCCCCTCCCCTCCCCTCCCCTCGCTTCCTTCGTACGACACCACAATTACCAAGCTGTGTGCATGTTACGCTGACAGTCAGCACGCTTGGCTGCCAAGCATCTTCTGCGGTGTCCAGGCGAATGTGTTCTTGCTGGGGCTTATTCCCGTCTCTCGGAATGTCTACCGTGCCCTCACTTACGCTCAGAATCTGGGGCGCGCTCTCTTCACCTTGCCTCTGCTGCTGCGTTTCAAGTGGGCAGACGAGCAACGAGAGGCAACGCTTAATACGTGGCCGTTCCAGTGGCGGCGTTTTCGTGTCTCACTGCGCTACAAACTGGTCCTCGCCGTTGTCGGGCGGTGGGCAATGTCGGTCGAAAACCCATTCTCTTTGGCTTCCATATCTCCTCAGCACATCAGTTTCCGCTCCTCCTCGGTGATGCTCAACATACGTGCCGGGGACTTCTTTGGCAAGTGCTTCACGCTACCACAGATGGCGCCTGCCTTGGTCATCCTTGTCGGTCTCATTGCGCTCACAATAGAAAAGGCGCATAGGGCCACCCGCGCGGAGGGCGAGACGACGCCCAACACCGCAGCCGCTGAACCGACGCCGACGTAGTACTGGGGCTGTGGAGTAGCCATTCTGATGTTTACCACTGCGTGGAGGACGTCGCCTAGGGTGCTTCAGGAACACATATACCATTGTGCTGGTGCGATCGAGGCTTCCATGAAAGAAGCTTCAATGGGGGATGCTGTTGCACTAGTGTGTACAGGCACGCTCTGCTTCTCACATTTCTTTGCCATCCCGCTCTCTCTTATGCATTCGATGCGGCTCTGCTTCCAGTTTGCGCACATTCATGTGGGCAGTCAGCCACACCTGGAACTGGAGTGTGTGTCTCAAGAAGTATGCATCACTGAGGTATGTGTGTGTGTGTGTGCTGAGAACAAGACCTCATCCTTTACTCTGAGGCTGACGCTTACGCTACGCAAGACTTGTCAGCTTTGTGTTTTCAGTCGTCTATGGCCACTACCAGCACCTCTGGGCTGTCAAGTGGGTCGTTATGATTGGGGCTCACATGGCCGGTGCGGCATGCTTTTTTCTACGCAAGGTGAAACCCAACATGCTTGGCGCCGTGGACATGAGTGCAGCGATGGGGACATGTACGATGAAGTAGATGAACGTGTCTTAACATGCGATGGCTCATTTCCTGTGCTCCCGACGCCTTTATTCAGCATAATCCAATATGGCACGCTGGAGAGGGAGGAGCGGAGGCGCGTTGATGGTAGGGGAGGGGCAGAGCCACACGTACGCACGACTGGTGCGAACAGGAGTACCAGAACGACGCAGCTGCCTGTGGGACCGTGCGTGGAGAGGAAACAGTGCCACATCCGACCCTTACCTCACTGCAGTGAATAGTACCCAGCTGCACTTCTCCACGAAGCATCGGAGGTGTTGTCTGCCGGCGCATGTGTTATTGTACTCGCGGGCTCAGCTGCCGGTCACGCGGCAGCAGCGGAGAAGGGGATGATGTGTGCTGCATACCCCCACGAAACGTCAGCGTGTTTCTTTTCCTTTTCCTTTTCCCTCCCCTTCCCTTCCCTTCCTTTCCTTCCCTCATTTTGATGCCACGACTGAACTCTCCTCCTTCGACTACGTTTCCCTCCAGTCCCATAGCTGCTTCACCCCGTCGAAGTCACCCAGCGCACGCCCCCTCCCCCCCCCCGGAACTGACACGCAAATAAAAAACATGGTAGGAGAGAGAAGGTGTTAGACATGTCTGCACTGGATGCGAGCGCCTCACCAGCGGCGGACACGAATTCTGCCGTCGATAGAGGCGATGACATCGTCGCGTTTGTTGTCGGCGACGACCGACACATGCTTTACTTCTCCAAGAGCGCTCTGATGCGCCACACACCTTTTTTTCGCGCGTACTTTACAGAGAACGCCTCCAAGGCAGCCACCACCAGCGGTGGTGGCTCCGGTGGCACGACTGTTATGCTGCGGCACGTGAAGCCGCTGAGCGCTGAAGCCGTTCTGCGCTTGTGTCACAGTGCCCATCACTCTGACGACGAGCTCTTCTGGTCGCTGCAGCGGGAGTGCCAAAAGGCAGATGCCGCACACAAGCCGGAGGCGTTGCGAGCTGCGCTCTCACTGTACGCTGCCTGCGTGAAGTTCGAGCTGCACGAGCATGCAAAAGCGGCCAGCGGGACTGTTGCTGGCGCTGTTACAGAGAACACAGTGTACGATGTGCTGAAGACGTGCGCACGCTACGCGACAGCACTGTTACCGGAGGCGAGACAGGCAGTAGGACTAGATGCAGTTCTCGCTGCATGCTCTGCGTTTGTACAGATTCGCGGTTCTGGGCATGGTGGACGCCGCTGGCACCGGCTCTACGAGCAATACCCCACACTTTCCGAGATCTTAGCGGCCGCCAGCGTTGCTTCTACTAAGTCCAATGCGCACGGAGAGAGCAGCGCCATTGCTGCGGCAGGTGACTCACCACCTCCGCTGCGGCGCGTTCTCCTGTCTCCACAAAAGGATCTATCCACGACTGCGCCGTCTGCAACCGCGATGCCGCGGTCGCATGCACCGTTGCCGGATGTATTTGCTAGCTACCTTCGGCAGACGGAGGGTTTGGCACTGGCAGCGCAGTGGCGGTGTCGTGCCATGTCAGCAGAAGTGACTGCGCTGCGTGAGAGCTGTGCGGCCCTCGAGGCCACTGCTCAGCGCGATGAGGCTGCTGCCGTGGAGGCTACGCTCTACCTGAGCGAGGTACGTGTGTACATGCAGGCACTTCGGCAGGCGGAAGTGGAGCTGCAGCAGTTGTGTGCTGCAGCTGCCGTAACGTGCGGTGCATCATCTTCTGCGGCTGATGTCTCGACACTGCACGAGCTGCGGCATACTCTACAGCGCGCGTCGGCGTTTGCTACGGAGCGGAAAGCTGCCATCGATGAGCTGCTTGCCATGGAAAAGGATGCTGTAGACGCGCTTGACGTCGAGCTTGCCCGGCTGCGCGCGCCCATTTGCTAGAGCTGTATTGGAGCTGTTGCATGTGTCTTGCACAAAAACGTGCTGTCACCTCCTCCCTTCACACTTCATACAGCTCATGCATTGCACACGCAGAGGGAAGGATGGGGCCACCTACCGAAACGTGATGCGCCGCATGCGCTTCAACGTCTTATAAACTTCAACACACGCACACATGAGGATGATGTCTGCGCGGGTGAAAGAGATGTGTGCACTGCTTTCTGTGCTATGGAGGAAGGACACGAAGAAAGCACGCACTCAACGGGCGGTCAAGATACCCATGGGAGGCCACACTCACTGGACCACCCTCTCGCTTTCGCCTGGTCTTTCTGTAGGCTTTCTTTTCGTGGCGCGTGCACTCTGCCTGGTCGTCTCCACCGAGCTGGGCTTCGCTCGGCGAGTGCCACTGTGCCTGCCGCGCGAGGACGCACACGCGATGCTCTCGCCTCCTCTCTTTCTGCGTGGTGCACGTCCGTTATGAAAGCTGTACATTCTTTGTTGCCCATTATTCTACTTCATTGCGCTTCTACCTCGATGTTTTCGTGAAACACTACTGGCTGCTCCACTGACCACCGTTGTGGCTAGCGCATTATTGGTGGTGCGCACACTTTAGTGCATCAGCTTTACTTCATCTGATACCGGACGAACACACAAGCGTAGACGGCGGCATGTTTCCGGTAGATCCTGCACATGAGTCGATGCTCGCGGACCCGCTGTTCATGCTGCGGCTGTACAAGCGAGTCGCCTACGGTCTTGTGCGGCGCCCGCACGGTGACCGCGCCCGAGCTTTACTGCCTTCGTTCCTTTCTGTGGACGCCCGTTACGTTGAGTCGAACAACGCTGCGATGGACGCGGCGGCGCTGCTCACCGCCGTGGAGCCCATCTTCCCGACGTCTTTGTTGACGCACAAGGAAGTCCGCCTTCTTCTTTGCGTCCTCCCTCTGGGGGAGGAGGAATCGGCGTCGAACACGGAGAATGAAGACGCCTTGGAGGTGGCACAGAGGAGCAGGTGCAGCTCAGGCCCCAGGGGCATCCGGCCCGGTAGTGTCACGCTGGCGTTGCGGCAAATAATCCCATTCAGGACGTGGCAGGTGTCGCAAACTGTGGCGACTATCCGCCGTACAGTGCAAGAGAGTGCCGTCATGAGTCCGTTTGAAGAACACGTCGTAGACCTGTTGGATTGGCGGACCAGTCGCCGTCGCCAGGCAACGGAGGCGTCCCCGCCTCCGTTGGAGCGCTGGGAGGCATTGGCGTTTATGGAGAACACCTGTGGGCTGAGCAGCTCCGAATCTCATGCGCTGCTGCATTACTGCGCCAGCGAGGAGGCCGATGACACTGAGCATGGTGGAGCAAATGACTCGTATCTGGGCTGCGAGGTGCAACTCCTGCACCAGCTTCTGTTTAGTGAAGCTATTCCTGGTGTTGCCGAGTATCCGCTGCTGATGGGACGTTTGGCAGAATCCACCCTAGAGATTGGAGAGACGGAGAGCTGCCACACCGGCACGCTTGCCCTTCTGAGCGTCTTGGGGTCGATGGAATTTCGTTACCCGGAGCGCAGCCGACAGCTGCCGCCAGATTTGGATCTCGGGACACTGGTGCGGATAGAGCTGACGCCGCGGCACTTCTTCTACGTGTGCACCGGACTGCGAACCGGGTTCCGCCAGGAGGAGTCGGATCAGCTCTACTACTACCTCAAGAAGGACAGCAAAACCGACGACGGTGTGCTTGTCGCGGACCTCCTTGCTGCTTACCGGCAGTACTTCCCCTCAGTCACGGTCTCGATGCTGCAGCTCGTACAAGCGGCTGTGGTGCAGTGGATACGACGCAATGCCAATGATGCACTGGCATTTGTGCAGCTGTACTCAGCGCTGAGGGAGTGGGGCACCGCGCACGTGCCGATCAAGCCGTTCATTAAAGCGCTGCGCGCTGCTGGGGTGCCAGATGGTATCTCAGGTGTGTTGGATGTTGAGCTCGAATGGCTGCGACTGAAGTCTCCAACCCGCGTCGATTTGCTCCTCATGTTGTGTAGTCCCGTCCCCCCGTCGCGCGCCGCCATTACTCATAAGTTGTTCGACCGACTCGAGCAACAGTCAGGCACGGTTACCTGCGCTGGGCTTTTGAAGTGCTTTCACCCAGAGCTCATCGAAGGTCACGCCTTGCGTCGGCAAGGCGAAAGGTGGAAGAAGGCTCTGGAAGCGTACGCTGCGGAGTTAGGAGAGGGGGGGCTCGAGTACGACGTCTTTGCGTACTTTTGGTACATGATCTCCGCTGGTATCGAGGATGACCCAACATTCACGATGGCCCTCTGGCAGGCGTTTGGCCTCTCCGATGACGGACAACGACCGAGACGCATCCCGCCTCCTCAGTAGTGACCTCCATACGAGGTGCGCTGGACCGAGGGAGGGCAGCAATGCCATGCCACACGGGAGCAGGATAACTCCTCTGTTCCAGGTACGAGCGTGCTTCACTGTACGTTAACAGCACAGCGCAGCACGCACATACTCAGAGCACTCCGGTGGTGTCCACTGAAGCACCTGTAACCTGGCCAAACGGAGGCGCCTACGCTAGTGAAGGGGTACGTGTGAGCGAGTGCGTAGACGTCTGCCTGCTCTACTCGCCACCATCGCTCACGGTCGAGTGCTGTAAGCTTCATGCTACCTCTACCACTCTCCTTTATCGATTTTTTAGTTCTTCCAGGCGTCTCTCTCCTGCCATACTGTGGAAGGGAATATGCGCCATGTAGCACTGGGCCAACTCAGTGGAAGACACGGCTAAGCCAAACAGAAACGTACGTATACTACAGACTGCCCACCGACACTCCCAGCAACCTATGCGAAGAGAAGGCGAAGGTGAGCGTGTCAACGAGATGTGTATTTCAATGTGTGCATGTGCCACCTATTCTTTTCTTCCTTCTTCGTGCATGTCTCTGTGCTTGGTTTGCTTTGGCTCATCCTGCCGACATGGCCCGGCCTCTGACGACCGGGGATGCCTCAGCACCTGGTAGCGCTCAGGACTCTGTGCCACGCACTCTGAGTGAGGGAGGAGGGGAGGGGGGGGCGAGGCCAAGCCGCCGCCCCAGCCCTGCCACGCGTCGAGGCACTCCTGGTGGTGGCAGGGTCACGCACCTACGACGTGAGGGGGGGGGAGGTCCCAGCGATGCATCGCTACTGATGCCGGCGGCCAGGTCGTGGGTGGCATGGCGTGGGAGCGGCCAGCGACAGCGAGCACGCTTGCGCCACCCATATGATGGGCGGAGCGTCAGTGTGTGTGTGGAGCGTGTCCCACCTGACGCCCTCACTGCCCACTTGTGGAGGTGCCTGTGTGCCCCCGCCGAGGGAGACGAAGCAGGTTGCAGCTGGCAGAGCGCGAGCGGCTGTGAGGCGGCCCGCGGAGCGGTGATGCTGGGTGGCGTTTGACGCGGAGGCGGCGCTCAGATGGCTGTGTGGGCCCACCGCTGCAACGCGTGTGGAGGGTTGCTTCGCGCCCCGCGACGGCCCTTTGGCGGGCCGGATAGGGCCGAGTGGAGGTTGTGCTCTGCGGCAGAGGATGGACACATGGAAAGAAAGTAATTATTTGGAAGCGCAACGATGGAATGTTAGCTCATCGCTGGCAGTTGTAGGCTTCGATTCGGGTACCACATAGTGGCCGAGGGAGATGGTGGGAGAGGAGGGGGGAGGTGCGACTACACTCTTTCTCTCGGTTGCGTGCTGCACACGTAGACTCGCCGTTTTTAGAAGAGAGCATGGTAGGCCGTAAACACTCGCGCGCGTATTAGAGGTGTCTCTGCTGAGTCGCGCACATCTCCGCCGTCGAGTTGCAACGCGCGGCACCTAAGTCTTTTTTTTTGTAGTTGCGGTCTACTGTACTGCCGCTTTTTCCCTTGCGCACATCGTCTGTAACACGCGCACCTCCAGAAGTTTCCATCGAGTGTACGTGAGGGGGACTCTTGCCGCGTTGTTGCGCCTCATCTTCGGACCTCTTCAGTGTCTTCATCTGCCGATTTCCCTTTCTTGCTTTCTTTATTGAAGTGCTTTGCGGTGACAAGCTTGCTGCACGCGCCTTCTTTAACGTGTAGACGCACAAAAGCGTGTGACTTATAAATTCCACAGTGGCTCACCAGGGAGGGTGTGCAGGTGGAGCTGAGTAGGGGGGTGCAGACCTTGCTCTCTGCTCTGCTTCATTGGATACTCTGTGGAGGTGTGGCATGGATGTCAGCAGGCGTCAGACCCACCGGTTTTTCTTTCGACTTCGCGCTCGTTGTCGTCATTCAGTACTGCTGTTCCTTTCGATCACTACCGCCTTTACTGCTTTTTACGATCGCCATCATGAGCGGGCTGGAGGTGATTGCACTCGTGCCGATCGGCATTGCCGGGTGGAAACTTTTCCAGAAAGTGGGAGACCAGCAGAGCCTCATAGCACAGCACGAGGTGACCATCAATAGCCAGAGAGAGATGTTGGAGTCCATCATGAACGCCGGTAGAGCTGGTCCGTTGAGTCGACTCAACATAGCGGTCGTCGCCGTCACTCTGGTCTTGGCGGGAACGGTGACCTACAAAGGCTGGACACTAACCAAGTCACGCACAGTTCGGCCACCGCCCAACTACGAGCCTACACAAGCCACTTTCGACGCGGAGCAGTGTGTCATTTGTTTAGAGAACTGCAAAGACACTGTCTTTCTGCCGTGCCGTCACCTATGCGCGTGCTGGAACTGCGCTTGTCGTGTTGGGAACAGCGCCTGCCCGACCTGCCGAGCACCGATCGAGGCAATGCAGTTCGTCTACCAGCAATGAGGGAATTGTGGGTGCAGCCCGCCCTCGGATTGATAATCCTATGCACGCCAGCGCACCTGGCAGAAGCAGCTGCCGACCCCTTCTTCCCTTGCTCTCCTTGTTACCTTCGATCCTTTTCACTTCGCTTGCTTCAGTGTGTCATGCTTTCGTGAGCTTTTCGATGTTGTACTGTGCCATCTTCGATTTATGCTACCCCGCATGAGCACTCGCACGTGAATCTGCTTGTGAGGTCTTGTGCATCGAGGAGAGTATTGCTGCTGCTACGAATGGTGCTTTTGGGCCGGTGTGACAGCGCGCCGTCCTGCCGAATCCGCACGCCATACGCACATGCCCTTTATTTTCTCAGTGGCTGATCCCTTGTGTTGACGCCCCCAAAGGGATGTCTTTCGTATTGCTGTTTTTCTTCTACTCCCTGCCACGCTTCGGCTGCGTTGCTCCTTCACGCCTTTCGAAGTAAAAAAAGAGGGAGGAACACGGAGACCGAGGAGAGGCGATGTAGCCTCGCGTGATGCTCCCCTTCTTTCCTCATCTTGCCTCTTCTTTCGTCAGCGATCTAAGAGAGGGAGCAGGGGTGTCCGCCCTCTTTGTGCGTTGGGCTGCGTGTCCTCCACGAGTCATCGTTGCGTCTCTCCCACTTTCTCGCGCACTGGTTTCTTTTCCGCCGTCCTCTCCTTCCTGCTGCATCGCTGTGGTGGGTGCCATGTGTTTTTCTCGTGTAGCCCTTACGTGCTTATCGTTTCGCTCTTCCCGTTACGTTTGGCATCCTTCCCCCTCTTGCAATGACACTCGTTCCCCGACGGCGGGGGATGCCTCAGCACCTGGTAGCGCTCAGGACTCTGTGCCACGCACTCTGAGTGAGGGAGGAGGGGAGGGGGGGGCGAGGCCAAGCCGCCGCCCCAGCCCTGCCACGCGTCGAGGCACTCCTGGTGGTGGCAGGGTCACGCACCTACGACGTGAGGGGGGGGGAGGTCCCAGCGATGCATCGCTACTGATGCCGGCGGCCAGGTCGTGGGTGGCATGGCGTGGGAGCGGCCAGCGACAGCGAGCACGCTTGCGCCACCCATATGATGGGCGGAGCGTCAGTGTGTGTGTGGAGCGTGTCCCACCTGACGCCCTCACTGCCCACTTGTGGAGGTGCCTGTGTGCCCCCGCCGAGGGAGACGAAGCAGGTTGCAGCTGGCAGAGCGCGAGCGGCTGTGAGGCGGCCCGCGGAGCGGTGATGCTGGGTGGCGTTTGACGCGGAGGCGGCGCTCAGATGGCTGTGTGGGCCCACCGCTGCAACGCGTGTGGAGGGTTGCTTCGCGCCCCGCGACGGCCCTTTGGCGGGCCGGATAGGGCCGAGTGGAGGTTGTGCTCTGCGGCAGAGGATGGACACATGGAAAGAAACTGCCAATGGCCACCACGCCTATGTCACGCCATCGGGTCGCTGGCGGATGTGCGCAGGAGCTGTATAGTCGACGAGGAATGTATATGCGTGTAGAGGGAGCAGGGGAGGGGATACGTCCGCTGGCGTGTGTGTGTGTGTGCGTGTGTGTTTTATAGGGGTGTGTGTGCGGGTCGTAATGTGGCAACGAACACAGCCCCGGAGACAAAGGGGGGGGGGATGTTCGTGAGGGACAAATGTGCGAGTCTTCGCCATGCCCTCTTCGCTTTCCTTGTGCACTTTTGCTTCAATGGCCTCCGTTACGTGAGGGGTTGTGGTCTTTTTCTCGGTCGGTTTTCTTTGCGTGTGCGCGAGAGCTTCACCTCGCTGCGATCCCTCTGCATTTCGACGAGCCTCGAATAAACGAAGGCAACACAAATCACGACTAGGCAGCTACAGCTCGTGGGCTGCGTCGGTGAAGCAATCGGTTCTTCTGAAGGCAGCACGACGCATTTAACAGGAGCACGCCTGAGAGCATCGACTGCATCTCTCCCTGTTGCTGGGCGGACGGCAGATACCGCACGCCTAGACGACGCACATGAATTTTTTTTTTCTCCCTTCCTTGCATCCTCAAAGTGGGTTCTGTACGTGGTGTTCCTCTCCAGTGTGTCAAGCGCGTCTCGTTTATGCGGCAACGTCTGTTCTGGTGTGCTGTATTCGTCAAGGCGGTGACGGCGCCTTGAGGTGGATGTCCGCCTTGATGCTCGTCGCGATCATGCCAGGGAAGGCACTGACGTCATTGTATTTCACCTGACTTCTTTCCCATTCCATGCCCGTCTCTCAACGGCTGCACCCGGTTGTCTCTGTCGGTGCCCCAATGTGATTCTGATGTCGGTGGCGCGACGGCTGTGAATGAAGGCACCGTTGGTTACACTTCACTCTTTTTCCATTGTTGTCGTGCCCCCGCTCCAACGTCCTATTGCCCACGCCGCAGATACAAATATAAAGGTGTCTTCAGTGGGGTTGTGAGTCATGCCGCGCAAGATCATTCTCGACTGTGATCCCGGGATCGATGATGCCGTAGCCATTTTCCTCGCCCACGGCAACCCGGAGATCGAGTTGCTGGGCATTACGACGGTGGTGGGCAACCAGACCCTGGAGAAGGTGACCCGGAATGCGCAGCTGATTTCTGACGTAGCCGGCATTGTTGGTGTGCCCATCGCTGCTGGTTGCACCAAGCCCCTCGTGCGCAGTGTTCGGACTGCCTCTCAGATTCACGGCGAAACGGGCATGGGTAAGGTTGACTACCCTCCGGAGCTCAAGACAAAGTTGGACGATCGCCACGCAGTGCAGCTTATTATCGACATTATAATGTCGCACGAGCCCAAGACGGTCACACTTGTGCCTACCGGTGGCCTCACGAATATTGCGATGGCTGCCCGTCTTGAACCGCGTATTGTGGACCGTGTAAAGGAAGTGGTTCTGATGGGCGGTGGATACCACACCGGTAATGCATCCCCTGTCGCGGAGTTCAACATCTTTGTCGACCCGGAGGCGGCACATATCGTGTTCAACGAGAGCTGGGACATAACAATGGTGGGGTTGGACCTCACGCACCAGGCTCTCGCCACGCCGACGGTCCAGCAGAGAGTGAGGGAGGTGGGCACGAAGCCGGCAGCCTTCATGTTGGAGATCTTGGACTTTTACACGAAGGTGTACCAAAAAGAACACGACATGTACGCTACGCTGCACGATCCGTGCGCTGTGGCGTACGTGATCGACCCCTCAGTGATGACGACGGAGCGAGTGCCAGTGAATGTCGAGCTGAGTGGGGCGCTTACCACTGGTATGACGGTCGCAGACTTCCGTTACCCACGGCCTGATCACTGTCACACGCAGGTGGCGGTGAAGCTGGACTTCGACAAGTTTTGGTGCCTCGTCATTGACGCACTCGAGCGCATCGGCGATCCTTAGTAACGCGTATGTCGTGATGAAGCATTCACGCAGTGGCCAGCGCGCAGCAATTCAGCTGTCGGAGGAACGACACCCGCGTGTGCGACACGGCAGAGTCTCCTTCTACCCTCTGCTCCATGCGGCTCCGACCACGCACGTTGCAGCGGTGTGTGCGACGCACATCTTATATACTTCTTTCCTCTTGCTGCAAGGCTTTTGCCGCTGCATCCGTTCAGCTTGGCGTCGCATAGAATGAAAAAAAAAAAAACTGAAGACAAGACAAGCGGCGTGGGCTATGTTGGAGCGATTGGGAGCATGGAGGTGATACAATCGAGTAGTCGATTACGCGACCTCCGCCATCTTTGGCACCCGCATCGCTTTTTTTCCTCCTTCCTTATAACGTCTTTTGAAGCGTTTTTATTGTTATTTTCCCTTGGCGCTGGGACTGTTTCGCGCCTTGCTTATTGCTTACGAGCGCCCCTGCGAGGCGCGCGGATGTGTGAAGACCTCACACATGACAAACACGAATGCGATGTGCTGCTTTTTGGTTTCCAAAGCGTCCGCCACATCAGGAACAAGGCAGCGCCTCTGCACGCATGCACAACTGCAGTGCACCTGCTGCTGTTGCACGGCGGCGACGTCGAGGAGGTGGGCCCGGTTGCGTTTGTCTACTCACTGCAGTGCCACTGCATGCAGAGCGGCCGAGGCGCACCGCGACGCTCGACAGCACCGCGACTCGGTGAAAGCAGAGAAAACAGCAGGTGGGTGTGTACACGTGTTCAACACGCGGGCAGGGTTCCTAGTGAGCGGGTCCAAGCGTGCGCATGGATGTCCGTCTCTTCGGCACAACGCCTGTGCATCGTTGGCCGCCGACACGAGAAAGCCCGCATCCCTATCGGCGGGCAGGCTGCTCGGCAACACGGGAACGAGTGGGCACCGGGTCATGGCGCCAGGGTACTTTGCCCGGCCTGGTCAAAGAATGTAAAAGGTACAGAAAAGCGTTTGCCCCTAGATAGTGGAGAGCCACGGAAACATTAGAGGTGTTGCTTACTGTTGGTACGCAAATCATGCCTTTGCCGATGATCGTGTCTATTCTACCGTGACTTCAGTTTTGTCTGCGGAGTTTGTGGTGCCTCACATGGGACTTTGTCATCGACTGCACGAGAGGTGCATACACGAGTACGAGCGAGAGGACACGTAGTCCGGTATAGGATTCTCGGCGGGGGGGGGGGGACCGGACTCGTCTCTCTGGCTATGAGGACTTTTCACCGCTCCCCTTTCCACCTTCCTGTGCTCTCTCAACCTATCCTGAGCACTTTTGGGTGCCATTATATATGGCGTGTGGAATTGCTCCGCGTAGCTCACGCACGTCTGTCTCTTGCTCATCGGGGCCACCTGCCCAGCATCTTACCAAAAGTTTACCACTGAACCACCAACTCAAGTGCTTGTTCCTACGCATATATAGAGAACTGCCGCGCACATCCCCGCGCGCATGCAGTGAGGAGTGCTTGATCGCACGTACGACATCCCTCACATGGCCTTATGTAAGCATGTATATATACACATACATATATGCTTATAGATATTCTTTTCTTTTGCTGCCCCTTGACTTCACAGATATACGCCCAAGCTGACAGGTGTATCAGGCACTCTTTTCTTGCATTCGCTGTGCCCCAGCACCTCCGAAAGAAGGGAATCACGATTATATCTGTGTGGATGTGAAGCTACCCACGTGCTCCTGTGATACGCAAATACAGACATACATGTGCTGACACGTTCTCGAGACGCTGTTCATCACTGTCTCCTTCTCCCTTCGAGCCTCGCTCCCTTCGGTCGATCAGAGTGGATGGCTGCAGTCTGCTTCCTCACCATCCCCCTTACCTCCTCGCTTTATTCATTGGCGAGTTCGCCGTCTCCACCTCGTTTTGCGTTGTCGCGTTCCTGCGCTGATCTCTGTGAGGGCGCACATCGTCCTTTCGAGTTTGTGGCACCACCTTCACCCTCCGTTTCTCTTCGTAGTCTCGTCGCCACGCTCTCTTTCACACCTTCCAGTCGAGCTCCTTAGCTGCGTGATCGCCAACAACGGCGCTGCCTTCGGTCTTGATCGGCCCGAGTCTATCTACCGCACATCTTGGGAGTCTTCTGGGCAACTCTGAGGACAACACGTCACACACGAGGGGGAGAAAGGAGAGCTACGCCAGATCAAAACAAAACGAGGGCGATTTCTCGTGTGAGTGGGACACACCCCCAACCCCCTTTCATCATTGGCAACCGCTGGCTGCTGTTGTTCCTGCCATCAAGACACTGACGTGAAAGGCGTGTACATTCTATTGCCGGCTCAGGTGAAGCGCACTTTTCATCCCCTTTTTGCTGTGCCGAAGACCGCTTTGCTGTGCGGCCCGTCTTTGCTGTGTGTGTGTGTGTGTGCACTTCACTTTTTGTTTTACTGCTCATCTCTTGGTATTGCGCGCTTCCTGCTTCAGCTGAGTGCCACAGTGTCTGCCTTGACGCACACACGTGCGCTGCATCGCCATGTCCTGCAACAACGGGTTTCTCGTCTCCGTGAAAGGAAAGCGAGAGGGAGAGCTGGAGATCACGCGCTACCCCACAAAATTAACATGCTCCTTTTGCGTGTTTCTCACGGGGAAGAGGGAGGATGAGGCGCTTTTCGTCCTGTACCGCCTGCGCGTCAAGGAGTCATCCATCCTCTTCTCCAAGACGTACGGGCTGCTAGGCCATGATGGAGCGGGTCAGGCGCAGCCATCCACATGGGATGAGATCGCCCTTTACGCGCAGCCGGCAGTGATGGAGATGGGCAAGTTATCCACTATACGTGTGGAGTACGTCACGATCGACGAGGCGGAGGCAAGGGGGCTTATCGAGAGAGGAGAGATGGAGAAGGAGTTTTGCCGGCCCTTTTTCACACGCGGCGGCACGAAGCATTACGAGGTGAAGTGTACTTTTCGCGATGCCTTGCCACAGGCAGTTGCCGAAACTGGCAAAGAAGCACGCGGTACCGGCGAATTCCCTGGCGGCTCCCGTGTCACGAGCACCGCTACTGTGGTGACACTGTTCACGGCAGTGTGTGTCGTTGTAGGTGTTGTGGCAGCAAGGCGACGCGGTATCACGTGGGAAGGTGCCGCGCGAGCCGTGCACAGCTGGACCGGAGTGTAAGATTGATCATAGTTGATTAGCGGGTACGTCGTACCCCTGTGAGGCAGGAAAAGGAGAACTATCGACCCTTTGTGTGGCCAGACTAGCCGGCCGTACCCCTCACTGCATCAGTACCCCCCACCCCCTGTCTTACTCCGTGATATCTATCTCACCGAGTGCGCGCCTTGTGGGCGCGCTCTCCTGCAGCAGGAGAACACACCTAACGAGTCCCTCGTCAGCGCGTTTGAGTGCACCAGGGTGTATCGAACGCATGCACATGCACGAAGAAAAAAAAATCGAGTTGATTGTACGCGCTCGTTTGTATGTCAGCGAAGCGGTTACTGGCTGAAGCTTGATGCATGCGCCGTTGATTAGTTTGGTCTTATCAGTGTATCCTCGCGTGCCCTTGCGAATGAGCGAGCGTAGTTGTCACCCCCTTTTCTCTCTCTATGCTGTGTGGTGCGTTGGTCAATTGAGAAGAGCACTATGTTTTCTGCCATTCCTTTGGTGCCACGAGCGATGTGCATGCGTGTGCGTGATGAACGTTCTGTTGTGGCTCCCCCGTTGCTCGCTGGCGTACGTGGCTGTTGTTGGCTGCCTTGGTCGTTCTCGTTTTCTCCCATTTTGTCTCTGTTCACGCATTGGCTGCTGCTGCTTTTTCTGTGGCCCCTCTTCGCTTGCGGACAGGCATCCTTGACAACACGGGATGGGCGAAGCGCGCTTGTACTGCTAGTCGGCGCGATTGAGGCTATCATTGTTATCGTGGTAGCCGTGCGTCGCTGGCCCTGCGCGTCGCAGCATCACCTCCCGCCTCTCATGCCCCTTTGCCTTCTGGATGGGCCAGCGCAGCGTTGCGCACGCGCGGATTTACACGTTCAGGTGAGGGCGTCCACGTTGATGGACTTGCTCAGAGAGAGAGGGGAGAGACGTATATTTTCATTGTGCTCTGTTAGCCTGTGCGCGCCTCTTCGTGTGTTTCTGCAAGCTTCTTTGTGCGTGCCGCTTCTCTTTGCTTTTTTCAAGCAAAGCGCTGGGGTGCAACGCAGGTGGAGATGTCGTGGCAGAGGTGGCGGCATTGTGAGTGCCCTACATGCGTGGCAAGGACGCTTTCGTCACAGGCTCTTTTTTCGTTGTTCCTGCCCGCACACCACGGTGCGCTTCTCTCTGTTGCAGCGATATTGTCTCACAGCACGTCCTTCCGCAGTGAGTCGCTCGATGGGTAAGTGAAGAGGATTACTAGCATCGAAGAGGCTAAAACATGCCGTCCTTGAACACTTCTGCTTCCGCGAGTCTGTGCCGCTGTAAAAAGGCTCTCTACCCGCCGCCGTGCCAATTCTAGGGAGCATTGCAGTGCTAAGGGAAACCGAGTGATTGCTGTTCTTCAGCTTTGCCTGCAGTGCGTGCCCACCTCCTGTATCTTCTTCTCGCCTCTCTTGTTCTCTATGAGTTTCTTTGCGTCTTCCGCTGCAGACGGCGTTCCAGTTTGCAGGCACATCCTCAGGGCCACTGGGTGGCTGAAAAACGTGGGCAACGCCGTTATCACGGAACAACAACAACCACACACACACACACACACAAAGTGTGAACTATAGAAGTGGATTTGGCATCGCTGGACGTGCCCAAGCGCTGCAACGCTACATTGCATTGGTTTCATAGAAATTGCTTCCACGTATTTCAACGAATTTTTGCATTATAGAGTGTACTGCAAAGGACGAGGATATTGAAGGCGCACACTTGGAGCTTGACTGTGGCGTTAGTCCTCGAGGACACGTACACAGCAACGCCTCGAACCCATGCAGCTGCATCAAATATAGACGCTAGTGCTCCTCCTGTGTATGTGTCTGTGCGTACGCAGCGCTGCTTCGGGTGCTCTCGCGAACCTGCTTAGAATTTTCTGAAACATACAAACCGAAGCGCAGCCCTAAAGAGGAAGACAATGGGTCAACGCCGCGTGGAGGTGGCGGTGCGCCTTCGACCCGATACGGAGCTACACCATAACGCGTGTGTCTCCCTCAACCATGCAACCGGTCACATTAGTGTGCGCGATGAAACCGGCGCCAACGCGCTACCTGCGCGCCGCTCCTACAAGGAGGACTTTCTCTTTGATGAACACGTAAGCAACCGAGCTGTGTTCGAGAAGCTGGTACTGCAAAAGATGCGCGCAGCCACTCCAGAACACCCGGACACGCTGTGCTTTCTTGCCTACGGCCACACAAGCAGCGGTAAGACCTATACCATAGCGGGTAGTGAGCAGGAGCCGGGTATTCTAGCGCTGTGCGTTGAGGAGCTCCTGCGGGGCGAGGGTGTGGTGGAGGTGGCCATGCTGGAAGTATATCTAGAGTCTGTGAATGATCTTCTCGCGCACGGGGAGCCGCGGCACATCCGCCGACGACAAGGCGCACAGGGGCCGATGGTGGTAGTGGAGGGACTGACGACATGCTCCCTCACATCGGTGGAGCAGTGGAATGCCGTAGCGGCGTACGGAATGAGCTCACGTCGCACCGCCCCGACGGAGCGCAACCCTCGCAGCAGTCGTAGTCACGCCATCTTCACCATCAAAAGTCGAGGAGTGCGTCTCTGCTTTGTTGATTTGGCAGGGAGTGAGCGGCAGACCGTCTTCTCCCCCCAGCTCAACAAGGAGAGTATCAGCATAAACAAATCACTCTCCCGCCTGAGCACAGTGCTTGAGGCGCTGAGCAATCAGCGGGTAGCGGACGATGGAACTCGTTCCTATGTAAACTTCCGAGACACCACCCTGACAGTGCTCCTTCAGCGTTACTTGACCGGGGCGTCTATGACCACGTTTCTCGCATGTGTACATCCGAGCGCAGGCTACTACCAGGAGACACTCAGTACTCTTCGCTACACTCAGCGACTGAAGCGCATCCGCACCCGTGTCACCAAACCTGATGAAGGTGACTGGAGTGAGATGAAACTTAGTCAGCACCAGGTGCTGCTCGATGAGCTGGCGCGCCTACGTGAACAGATGAAGGTGAGCGAGAACGCTAACCAGCTCGTTGAGGCGACCCATCGGCGCCGCATCGCAGAGCTGGAGCACACAATAGCAAAGCAGGTGGGATCACATCACGATGCAACTGGTGCTTCGCCGCCGCTTTTGTCTGCTCCCCGAGATGCGAACGCCAGACGTGCGAGGGACACGCGGCGCGTAGCGGGCTGGCTGCTGAGTCGCGTCTTGGGAGATCTCCCGGAGCTAAATGTGGGCTACGACGACTACTTTGACGCCTACTTCCCCCCATCTATCCAGGTGATCGGGTATGTGTCAGCCATGGCGAGCCTTGTGCCGCGCACTGCTGGCGACGACCCCCTCGCATTTCTTGATGTGGGTGACTTGGCCATGGGCCTTTCCATGCTAGACGCTGGCGTCCCCCCGTTTGTTCTACTGCACAAGTCTCTCTGCAGCGACCCGAGTAGCTGGGAGGGGTGCGAGTGGGATGGCACCCAGAGTGTGGTTTACGTGCTTGCCTTCTTTGAATACCACCCCACGGCCATGTCGTCCGTCGTTGGGAACTCTGATGACGTGGAAGTGGGTCTCCAGTGTTGTTGCGGCTACGTGACGTCAGCGCCTCTGCTGCCGATTGCGACGGTACTCTGTGTGGCAGCGAGCACTCCTCGCTGTATCAAAGAGGAGGTGCTGCAGCGCCTCATTGACTTGCAGTGTGAGCAGCACGAGGCAGTCACGGAGCAGGCCAAGACTGGCGCACAGACGCCTTTGCTCTCGTCGTCGATGCTGTCGTCTCCTCCGGATGGCTTTCCTTCATGCACGGAGCTTCTCGATGAGTCTGACGAGCGAAGCGTCGGTGAGGCAGAGAGCGATGACGCCTCGGCTCTCACTAGGAACACTACTGGTGGTGCGCTCGTTGGACTGGAGCTACAGCGTCAAGCGGCGGACACATCACGCATTGTGACAGCATTTCAAGAGGAAGACGAATGCGGCACCAGCGGCCGCCGCAGCTTCGATGCGCGCGAAGAGGCCCAGGCAGAGGCGTTGTCAGCCAAGCTGCCCCACCGCCTCGACGAGTCCACCTCCCCTTCAAGGTCGTCGGTACCGCCGCCACGAGCGCCGAAAGCAGAGGAGATGGCGTCGGTGAAATGCGGCACTGCGGCGGTGGCTTCATCTCCGCCGCTGGTGCCGGTGACACGTAAACCATTGTCCCCTTTGCGGATATCCGGCACATCTTCGCCGTTGCCTCGCGCAGACAAGCTTCCACGCGGGAACACCACTCAGCGGCGTCACAAGGGCGGTGGGGAAGGCAAGACCGTCAAGATGCAGTCGTGCCAGGGATGCAGCTCTATGTAAGACCAATAGCGGATCGACACTCTGCACAAATATTCGTTGAATGCCACCCGGGGGCAGCAGCCTGATTGGATGCGCTCTTGTAAATTTTTGTGCTTTTCTGCTCAATCGCTACACACACACACACACATACATGCGCACACATGCGCACACATACATGCGCACACATGCGCACACGCTTCTGGAGAAGATGTGTGCCTCATGCGGTTTTCGACATCGTGGATAGCCGAAAGAGCGCACATGGGCGCTCTGCCGCAGAGGACTCTCTCTGCCTGTGCACGTGTCCTGCTCCTGCATACCCGCCTCATCATATAACGAGGAAAGAGCGAGCGAGCGTAGAGTGACGTTGCGCACAGAAAAACGAACACAAGGGAAACGCTCAGCTCTTCCCTTCGAGGTGCATCGAAGGAGAGCTCCTTTAGCAGAACGCCGACTGAGTGCAGCCGAAGATTCTTCGTAGCTCAACTTCTCACTGGCCAGCCGGTATAAACGACTGTGGAAGCAGAAATGCGACATATCTTCCGAATGCTGGCACGAATGTCTGCATTTGTGTCTATGACCCTCGTTTCCTTTTCTTTCTTCACCGTTTTCTACCCATCTCTGCGCTGTCTTCTCACAACATGCATTCACCAATCTCTGACCCAGTTTCTGTTACCAGAACACTAGCACGCGACCCACCACGTCCCAGTCATGGCTGTCACTAAGGAGAAGAAGTCCTTTAAGAAATTTGCCAAGAAACACTTGGCTGGTGTCATCGAGACACGCCGAAAGACTGCTAAGTCTAAGAAGGAAAAGCTTGAGCGGCTGGAGAGAAAGAAAGCACGCGAGGCGAAAAATGCGGCAAGGGAGGAGAAGGAGCACATGGATCAGCTGGAGCGGCTGAAGGACACCGATCCCGATTTCTACTCCTACCTGGAGGAGGAAGACCCGACACTACTGGAATTTGGTAAGGAGGACATCAACGTTGTGGATGAGAACGAAGGCAGCGACGCGGAGACGGAGGTGGATGACGAAGAGAGTCGTGGCGGTGAGAGCGACGAAGACCACGGGGATTCGGACAGCGGTGATGAGGAGGGCGGCGACGGTGCGGCGCCGCGCCGTGGCCGTATCACGCGCGAGGAGCTCACACAGCTTACAAGCGCCGGCGGTGATGTAGCGCCCTGCATCGATGCCTTCGTCTCCGCTGTTCGTGAGCTTGGTTACCAGGTCAAGGAGCATCCTCGGCCGCAGTCCACTCGAAAGTTTGAGGAGCCGGCTCTGGTCAAAGAGGCGCTGGTGTCAGTGGCTCAGCATATTGGCAAGCAGCTTAGCACCTTCATCACAGGCAAGGGCTCTTTTAAGTCGCACAAGACACGCATGATGGTGAAGCGTCTCCTCATGGCTCTCTCGTCTGTGATTGGCGAGGGTAACATCGACGCTGTCTTGTCCGCAAGCCTCCTTCATGCCATCGTGCCCTTTGTGCCGCTGCTCCACTACGTGCGTGGCGTCACCAAGACGGTGCTGAAGGCGTCACTGAATCTCTGCGCCGCCCCTGAGGAGTCAGTACGCGTCGCGGCTTACATGGTGGTGCGCTCTGTTGCAACCCGCGCGGCCGGTACACGCACCATGTACCAGTCGACCGCCTTTAAGGGTATCTTTCTTACCCTCATCCGAACTGCCCACCAGTACAACATCCACAACCAGACCACGGTTGCTTTTCTCATGAACTGCGTTGTAGATCTTTACGGCACTGACATGGAGGCCGCCTATCAGCATACCTTTGTGTACCTCCGCCAGCTGGCCATCTATCTTCGTGCAGCGTTGCAGCAGCAGACACAGAGCAACGTTCGCGCCGTAGTCAATTGGCAGTACTTGAATGCGCTGCGCACATGGGGTGCAGTGGTGTCGACGTACTCAGAACCGAACCAGCTAGGACCGCTCATCCACCCCGTTGTGCAGATTGCTACGGCCTTGATGGACCTCTTTTCTTCGCCACGTATGTTTCCGATGCACCTCCAGATTATTGAAGTTTTGAATCACATTTCTAGCCGTGCCGACGGTCTCTACATCCCTGTCGTACCGTACCTGCTCCGCATTCTGACCTCCCCGAGTGTCGCCCTCTCACACACGCAAAATGGCGTCTCCTCTAGTGCGGACCGGGTCGACTTGCTTTTTACGATCCGCGTAAAGAAATCACAGGCGCGCAGTGGTGTCTATCATCGCGACATCTGGAACGAGGCGCTGTACCTCCTCACCGAGCATCTTGCCACACACAGTCATACGGTAGGCTTCCCCGAGGCCTTTTGGGCTGTTGAGAGCACACTGCGCAAGCTCAGGACTGAGGTACGTGTGCCAAAGGTGCACTCGAGCATCAGCAACTTGCTGCGTCACATCCAGACGACCTCGCAGAAGATCAAGGCGAAGCGTGACCAGGCCAACTTCGGTCCGTGCGATCTCGCCGCAGTGAAACAGCTGGAGGATGAACTGAAGCAGAAAGGAAGCGCACTCACGTCGTACTACCACACTATGCGGCAGCAACGCATCGACGACCTCGCCGCGAAGCACAAGGACGCATCAGGCGAACGTGTCACCCTAGAGTCTGTTGCAGAGAAGCACATGAACAATGGGAAGACGAGCGGCAAGCGGAGCCGCGTGCAGGGGCGCCGAGGCACATGAGGTGTGTAGCAGACCATCTAACTGTATCACACCCCCACAGCCACCGCGAAGGCGCTGATTTGGTGTTTGGTGGTGCCTGGGCAAGGCGGGTGCGCTGACTACCTTTCTTTTTCTTTTCATGCTCTCCTTTTTGCGATTGCCCGCGCCATCGGGGGTGCAACGTACCGCTCCTTTTTTTCCAGTGGGTGGTGATGATGTGCGTATGCACGCTAGCGAAGGCGGATAACAACGTAACTCGACTAAAGAAATGCTCCTCTTCCCATGTTTTCTTTTCTACGGTGCTCTCGCCAGTCAGCGCATTCGCGTCACAAGGTCGACGCATGCCCTGCTGCCCAGTGCTGTGCACCGAGAATGGCTGTCGTTTTGGGCAGTTTTATCTTTGTATGTGTGGGTGTGTGATGATGATGATGATGCACAGCTGAGTAATGGCTGTGAAGTACACTGGGCCGTCAGCGCCGTAAGCGAAAGAGCATAACCAGAAAAGGAAAGTTCACTTACAAGGCGGCCGGCGCAGATGAGTGTGCGATGCGCAGGACAGTCTCAGAGACGTGAGCGACTCAACGGAGATGTGCGGAATGCCGACCACCAAAGGGCCGACGATGTTGAGGGATGCACAGCTGCGCCCATACGCAGCCTCTGCAGGAGGGCGCTGTGTGCTGACATGTGAGGCAGATCGATTCTCACAAAGATGGGAGGGGCAGCTTGCCGTCCGGTTTGCTGTTGCTGTGCTTCTCTCTCGGCGTGTGTGCAAGTGCTCCACTCCCCACTTTCGCAACCTTTAATCTGTTCCCATCACTATCCATCTCTTGTACCCCCCCCCCCCCCCCACACACACACACTTGGTTCCCACAACGACTGCTGTGAGTATGGCACACGCATCTCCTTCTCCACATCAGCTATCGACACGTACGTGCGCTGAACCTTTCAAGAAGAGAGACAGGTGCACTTGCACCTAAGTCCTGACTTGCATCGTAGTCCTGCACTTTCTGGTCTCTGCATGTGTCTGCTTTTTCGCCGCCCTGTACGCATGCGTGTCTTCGTGTATGCGCTCCGCCAATCTGCATGAATAATTTCTGTCGCTTCCATCGAGTCTTTTCCCCACGCCCTGCCTTGTTCTTTTCATAGCGCGCGCTGCTCAACTAATTCAACTGGCATACGTCTCGGCTTTTCCATTTTTCGTGTGTCTGCTCGTGTGCGCACTTCGGTCAATCGGGGGGTGGGTGGGTGAGCTCTGTGCACTTTCCTGTTCCCCCCTTTTACTTGGCACCTGCATGCACTTTTGTACGCCGCAAATCTTTCTGTGTGCCATTTCGGTGTCTCCGCTGCCTCTTCTCCGCCCTCCCGAGCAGTTTCAGCATCTCTTACCCGCCACTTTTGTTTTCCTTTCCTGGTGACACCGCACATCCTTCATTCATCCTTCCTGCGATTTGACCGACGCGCGCCTTCCTTTGCTTCTGCTTTCTGTTGTCTCCTTCGTTGCTGTTGCTCCATGTTCTGCCGCCCTTGTCTCGCTATTTCTCTCTCTCTGTTTCTGGTCGGAGCACGCCAACCCCGGTCCTAACGGTTTGCGGATTTCCTAGATCTCACGCCTGAGAATCCCCTGCTGTAGACCCGCGCAAAATCACAGGGGAGCAGCCGCTCCACGTGTTGTGGCAGCCGTGCGAGCCCCCTTTCTTTTCGGCCTCTCTTTGCATGCTTGTGGACACGCGTTTCTTCCGGAAGACGCTGCGCTTTTCGGCCACCCTTGTCCATCCTTCGATGCGTGATCGTCATTGCCATGGACTCGCTGTATAACTGGAATGACTCGACAAAGATCGGGGTGGCCTTAACCGGGCTTGGCATGTTCTTTACCTTCATGGGCATTGTAATGCTCCTCGATAGCATTCTTCTCACAATGGGGAACATCTTGTTTGTAGCGGGTGTGGCGATGGTCATGGGACCGCAGCGGTCCAAGGCGTTCTTCATCGCGCGCCGGCGCGCCTCTCTGTGCTTCTTTGTGGGTATTTTGTTTGTGGTTCTCCGATGGTGTTTTATTGGCCTGTGCATTCAGGGCTTTGGTGCTCTGAACCTCTTCGGCAATTTCTTCCCTGTACTAGTGCGCGTGCTGGAGTCTGCACCTGTCATCGGTCCCATAATCTTATCCGCCCCGGTGCAGAAAGCCCTCTCCCTCATGCACGCCAACGATGCGCGAAGCCTGCGGAATGTGTAGCGCTGTGAACTTGCACTGCCCACACCTCTCCCTCGGCAACCAGTAGCGGCAGAGCTGCGATGTCCAGTCAAGTTGAGAGGAGTGGGACGGGTGCAGTAGGCCAGTGATGGAGAATGGCAGCTCAACAGATCTGGAAAGGTGCGGGTCCTTGAGCTCCCCGACTGAGAAGCTGTATTGACGAAAAAGGTCACATAAGACCCTCTAGACACCGATACGTAGTGACGTACAAAGTTGTTGTGCCCCGTCGCCTCCATATGCGTTTCCTTCATTGCCTGACTCCTCCAATGCCTTTGTGCTTGCTTTCACATGAGATCGCCATCACGGGGTGGGTGATGACTGGGCAGCTGTCTGTGTGCCGCTGTGGTTTGTATGATGTTTCTTGAATGCTCTCCTCTGGTAGTTCAATTTGGCCGTCCACTTTTCTCTGTGCCTGCGCGCATGGTGCATGTGAACAGCTATAACCAAAGGCAATTGTGTGTAGATACTCAACCGAGCCCCCCCCCCTCCCCAGAGGGCTAAGCGAATCTCTGCCGATGTTACATGTTTCCCGACACTACGTGTCAGTCCGCTGAAGAGGCATCATTCACGGATGGGTGATGAGTGTGCATGCCTGGTCTTCTGCATTGCTACACGCTGGCTAAGTATGGATTTGCACCTTAGGAAAAAACCCAAGACAAACAAAAAGAGTTGCGTTCCTCTTGCTGCTGATGTCCGCTTTTCTTCACAAATCGCTACCTCTACCTCGAATGTTTGAGTGCGCGCCAGCTACAGAAGGCATGAGAACCCCCGACCAGGCGCTTTGTGGAGCCCCCGTTCTTCCGTCTTCATTCTCGTTTGCTCCCGCTTCTCTCTTCCCGGCCTTCTGTTGCACGCTCAGATTCGGTGCGCAGGTCTCCTGCACAACCCAGACACCCGAAAAAACGTCGCATCTCTCCTGCTTCGTCGCCAGAGGATTCGCGCGCTCCATTACAAGATGGAGCTCACTGTGGAGAATAGGCAAGTGCTACTGACTGCACACAAGACGTATAGTGAAGTAGATGGGCTTCAAAGTCTCCGAGATTTCGCGGAGTACCCTCCGCTATGCACCTACCTGGCCGAGTGCGCGAAGAGCGGCCCGATTCCCAATGCCGTTGTGGTGCGGCACCTGGACCGTGTGGCGCATCGTATTACGGGCGCGGTGGTCGACCTGGTTTATCAGGACGCATGCATCGGCAGGCAAACAGAACATGTGCTGCGTCTTACCAGTGCCCGCCCGGCTGTGCTGCTGCCAATCCTTGTTGTAAAAGGGCAACGGTACGCACTGTTGGTGCGGCAGGTGGAGGCATCCCAAGGTTTCGCGATTGTGACGACGGCGATGCGTGGTGTTGTGAATACAGAGGGTGGATTCGCCAGTGATATCTATGCCAGTGCACTGGAAGAGGTCGGAATTAGAGTGGCCGATGCAACACCTCTCTCATCTACAGCTTTCAACATGGGCAACGAAGGTGATCCCCCGATTCACCTTTTTACTTTGACCACATCATGCGATGAGGAGCTGGCAGAGCAGCTTAATGAGGATCCATGCTTTGCACTAGTAATGCTCAAGGACGTTTTTGCGGCAGGGGATGCCGCAGCTTCCTTGGCGGTGTCCTTGATCTTGGCTACTGCGTAGTTGCACCGCACAGGGAGGGAAGAGCGGCAAGACTTGCTACCAGTGAAATTACTGGCGAGCCTTCTTTTGGTCTTCCGGTGAAAGCTGTTCCTGTGATTCTCAGGCGTTGTGCGACGTGGCTTTGGCTCTTTCTCGCGTTTTATTTCCGTTTCGCTTTCGATTGTATGTATAACTGCACTCTTCTGGCGAGCGTCCGTGTGCGTGTGTGTGTGTGAGCTTTTTTCGCATGTAGACCCAAATCTTTCTTGCATTTGCCAGTGCGCATGCTTGAATTTCCCTTTGTCTTCCTTCTGTGTAGCCCCCCCCCCCCCCGTTCCCTCAGATTTGTGTCACCCAAGAAAACCGATAAAAGAACACTGCCGTCACTGCCGATGGGGGGAGCACCCTCCTGCTCATCGCATCGGTTCCGTTGTGTGGCGGAGAGCGCCACTGTGCACGTTGCCTGTGATGAAGGGCTCCTCCGAAGATGAAAGTTTCAGCTTGTCTAACGAAGAACACTGTAGGGGATGAGCTTTACCCCCGCTATCGCGGCTTGCTTAGAGTACCCTATAATGCAGGCTTCCACCGCGAGGGGCACTTGGAATCGGCGCAGCATCGAACCGCGTGTGCCTCCCTCGGTAGAAAAAAAATGCTTTCTCTCTCCTCACGCTCTCTACTTTCTCCCCACTTCTTTTATTCTCCCCGTCTTTCCGTTGAACCACTACTTGTGTCACAGTGACGTGCTTGTGGGGCCATGCTTTCTTTCCTCTGGTTTTGAAATCAGACTCATTCAGCGGCATGGCCCCTTCCTATCTTCCTCACCTGCGCGCCGTGCGCCTCGTTCTTACCCGGGCGCTAGCGTGCGTGTGTTCCCTGTTCTGAAATCACAGCATGGCTGATGTTGCCTATGTGCACCGGTTGTACACATTCTCTCATCTTTTCAGTCACATACGTTGTGCTCTCTGACTCGACGAAACAGAGGAGCCCAGGATACCGTTGTGGAGAGAAGCGGACGCCCGTTGAACTCACATGCAAACTTGCACTGACCCTCACCCTTCCAGATGTCTACTCCAGCTCCCTCATGAGCGCTGTTCTTTAGCACTCTCTCAATCCTCTTGCGTAATTCCACTTCTCTATGCACGCACATCGACCGACTTTTCTGCTCTTCTTTTTCCCACGGCATACACAGAGAGAGGCGGCAGCGTTAACCTATTGTTTTGTTTGTTTTTTCGCTGCATCCCACGTGGCTCTCTGCGTGCGCACGTCCCACTGCCTTCGAGAACCAGTGTGTGGCACGCGCTGATGCGCCCATTTTTTTCATTCATTGTGCTTATGCTTTTCTGTATCTTTTACATTCTTTGACCAGGCCGGGCGTAGTACCCTGGCGCCATGACCCGGTGCCCACTCGTTCCCGTGTTGCCGAGCAGCCTGCCCGCGGATAGGGATGCGGGCTTTCTCGTGTCGGCGGCCAAGGATGCGCAGGCGCTGTGCCGAAGAGACGGACATCCATGCGCACGCTTGGACCCGCTCACTAGGAACCCTGCCCGCGTGTTGAACACGTGTACGCACCCACCTGCTGTTTTCTCTGCTTTCACCGAGTCGCGGTGCTGTCGAGCGTCGCGGTGCGCCACGGCCGCTCTGCATGCAGTGGCCCTGCAGTGAGTAGACAGACGCAACCGGGCCCACCTCCTCGACGTCGCCGCCGTGCAACAGCAGCAGGTGCACTGCAGTTGTGCATGCGTGCAGAGGCGCTGCCTTGTTCCTGATGTGGCGGACGCGATGAGCACCGGAAGACGTGATGCCTTTGGAGCAGGCTAGAGGCGGTATAGTGCACAGCTTTTCACATGTTTCTCTTTTGTTGCCATTCGAGCTGCCTTGACTCACCATTGATGAGGCGCGGGTGTGCCGGCTTTAAGGCTCATGGCGTTGTGCCGGAGTGTGACTGTAGAAACGCCAAAACAACATCCGATACATGAAGAGCATATGCCAGGCGCAACTCGTGGAAAACGCATACTTGGCAGGCACTACAACGTCATCCTTTCAAGTGTTTGCGGTTGTCGTTGGCGGCTCACAGAACATCGTTGCAGCGATTGAAGAAGGCCGGTGTGATGCTCAAAGCGACTCGCTGGGAATGAAATGTGAAGATCTCAAACGCATAAGCCGTGTGGGGATACGTCTTCGGCACCAGGGATGTGTTGCGCGCTGTGGGCGAGTTGCTGTGATGCCCCCCTTCCTTACTCCTCCTCCACAGCTTCACTAGCAATTCCTTTCATTTGTAATACCACCCCCTTTCCGCTTGCCCACCAACTCCACAGCAGTCTATTTTCTTTTTCACACCACGCCGACGCTCCGAACGGCGACTGCTGCGGAGCCACGCGCTTTTTTCTCTACAACAGAGACAAAAGAGACGCCCCATAGCCAATCTATGACCGCTACCATGGACCCCGACACACCGTCAGTGCTCACGAGTGAGGTGTACAACGCTGCCGAGGCCATCTTCAATATGCTTCAAAATAAAGAAAAGCTTGTGTCTTTCCTTGACTGCACAACTCTTCTGCGTGGTGTGGGGATGAATCCGACGCATGAAGACATGGACAAGCTGAAGGGGCTTATGGCACAGCCCATCCTCCGACTAGAGCAGTGGCGTCGCGAGGAGGAGCTGAAGCGCGAAAAGGAACGACGAAAGGAGGAAGCGCGCGAACGGAAGGGCAAGGGCCGCGCGAGCGTCGCCGCTGGGAGAAAGTCGATTCTGAAGAAGGCCGCTGACCCTGCAGCAGAGGCAGCACCGGTGGACATCACACCTGCTGAGGAGGTCAAGAACATCGACTGGAACATCTTTATTAGGTGCACAGAAATGATTTTCCGAGATAGTATGCGCGAGGAGCGCGCGGTGCTAGAAGCCCTGAAAGTGTTCGCCGGCGACTCGTGTGCGACAATGTCACGCGACAAGCTGATTGAAATTGTCACCACTAAGGGCGACAATGTGCTCACTCCCGCAGAGGTGAAGAGTTTAGTTGCGATTCTGCCGGATAGATGCCCGGTCAAGGAGTGGGCAAGCCGCATTGGGGGTACGTACGTGCCCCCCACGCAGGAAGAGATCGATGCCGCTGCCCTGCGTGAAATCGAAGCACGCCGCCAACATGAGGCAGCAGAGAAGCAGAAGGAGGCAGAAAAGGATCCATTGCAAGGCCTGTGAGGCGGATTGCTCTGTTTTTTTTTTCTACTGCTTGCCTGAAAGCACTTGGCCAACGCCACGCCTAACTTTTGACGGTGTGGGCATCGCCACACTCTGAGCCTTCCAACATGTCTCCAAGTTTACCATCCCCCACCATCAGATTCAGGGCAACGGGTAGCAGAGGAACATGGGAGTGCTCTTGGATGTACAGTTTTCCTCCATACCATGTCGTTGCACTTTCAACTCTAGATACCCTTCTGCGCTTTAACATCCCGTGGCATACATGCGCTGGACTGAGTCCCTGCGCCTTGGGGCACAGGCACTATTCAATGCTCACCCACTCTCTCGCTCTTCATCAGTGTTACTCCCCCTCCCCCTCATGAGGATCTTGCCTTCATTGTATTGACTCTCGTGCTGCTCTGGTGTAGTCACGCGCGCTGCACCTGTACTCTGTGATATCCCTTCTACCTCCCCGCTGCTTGCTCATTCTCATCACTGCTCATCACACACGCACACACGGTAGACTTCCTGGAACGCACAATTTATCACGACTTTTCTTTATTCGGCGCTTCACTCTTGCTTGCTCTCTCCTCTCTGCGAATCGGTGCCCGCTTCATGTGCCTCTGTCAGTAGTGCATTCGTTCTTAGTCACATCACGCGTTCTGTGTCTGTGCAGCTGACCTGTGGACTGCTGCTACGCCGTGGCCGTCATCGGATATTTGTTGCTTGCGCACCACCCGTCACTTTCTTGCAGCACACCGCTTTCACTCAGCAGTATTGGGAGAAATTGTACTGCTTGATTTCGCTGTCACGAACCATGGCCGAGATGAACCTCATTGTGGATATTATGTGCAACCCTCCCGTGATCTCCATTTTTGGCCCCGTCAAGGAGAGCACCGTGGACCGCCTCAATGAGGTGATTCCGAATTCGTGCACTACCACCAACTCTGGCAAGATTCCGTTTGCACTGGAGCGCAAAGAAAACCCCCCTCACTGGTTCGGCGAGTTGTGCGGTCAGTTCGCCACTGAGGATGTCGGTACATCAACGTTATTCATCGCGGTCCTGGATGCGCTCGAGGAGGAGGGCACCTGGCAGTTATGCGGCACCACTTCTATGAACCATGGTAACAGGAAGACCACCTACAAGTTCTTTTTTGTTCGCAGTGTCAGCTAACTCTCCTGCACTGACAGTCAGTCAGTTCTAAATGAGTTTATTTCACGTGGACCTGCTGCGGCCGCTTTTGCACCTCCATGGAAACTGATTCTGTGGAGTTGGGTCTCTTTCTCTTTCTGTGTGATTCTTTCAACCCCACTTAAGTTCGGCCTTCTCTCATTCTCCATGTACATACCGCACAGTTGGAATCCCTGGCGCAGCCGATAAGCTTGAGGCAAAACGAGGACGTATTTGAGATACACCGAGCGAGATCGAGGAAATGGGGATGCTGATGGTGTTGATGCTGTAGCGGACGAACACGTCTTCCGCGTTTTCCTCCGTTGACGCTTGCCCCTTTATCTCACTGACATGACAAGGTTGCAATGATTTACCGCTTTTACATTCATTAGCTCATACCCATCCTCATCTACTCCGTTGGTCTTCTTCATGCTCAGCCCTTGCCCCCTCCGCTTCCTTGCTTCCTTGCTTCCTTGCTTCCTTGCTTCCTTGCTTCCTTGCTTCCTTGCTTCCTTGCTTCCTTTTTTTTTTTTTTTTGTTACGCTCTTTATGCTTTTGTTTGAGTGCCTGTACATCACCCCTTCTCTTTTTTCCCTTCTGACCCCCTCCCCCATCTCTCATTGTTGTTTCAGCGAGGCCTCTGATGCGTAGGTTACGGTGTGGGGACGAAACGGTGACAAATGTGCGAAATATACACCCGCAAACACTAACACACGTCAGAGGGACAACGCGGGAAGAGAACGCTCTTGCTCTCTTTTTCCTTTTCCTGCTCTTGGCGCTACTGTAGCCGGGTTTGGGTGGGGGGCTTGACTACGCTAGCTCTGACGTATAACGGTCTGGGGACCTGTGCTTTGCAGATGGCGAACGGTTTTCAAATGCCTCTAGGGCACTTCCCTACTTCACTGGCACATCCTCTCTCGCTGAATGAGATGTCGAAGTGCGTGCGCTGTCTGTTACCATCACCTCCTCTGCAGTTGGGCAACGGTGCCTTTCCTGTACATGCTGTATCAGTCGTCAGTGCAGAGTCCCTTGTCTCCCCTTTCCCTACTCCCCAACTTGGTCTCTTCTCAGTGTTTCGATAGGCGATGGTGCATTGCTTTCGACCCACTGTAGCTTTTCACGGGTTCCAGAGACGGTTTGCCTCCTTGAGCCCGCGCAGTCTATTACCGCGTCGCCCATGATATCTTCCACGACGGGCATGAAAGCTATATACACAGGCGAAAATTTTCCATTCGCAGGACACGTGTCATTGGGGTTCTGCGGCATTTCCGCTCGGAACCCCTTCTGATGGCGATACAGCTTTCTTCTCTACCGCTGGCGACGCAGATGCTGCTAGATTCCGAAGTGGTACTCGATCAGTGCATCCTAGAGGAATGGAATGCCGCGTGTGCTGCAGCTTGCAGCCAGAGTAGTGAACACACGGGCGTTACACTGTCCTCGACTATGGGTAGAGGCGGTCTTGTGCGTCGGCGCGAGCCACGACGGGTCGTGGACACAAACGACTTCCTCAAACTCGCAGAGGCTCTGGACACGCTTGCTGATGAGCTGAACGTGAATGGTACCCTCGGTGTTGCCTCAACATCTTGGACGAGGGCGCCACCAAACAAAACTTCGATACGAGAGCTCCACGTCGATGAGCTGGACCCGCTTGCATTGGACGGGCTGATGGAGACACAATTAGAAGACGCGAAAGAGGCTTGCCGGCTGTTTGACGCGAAGGAGTACACAGCGGCCATGGCCGCTTTCCTCCGCGTTTCCTCCGCCTGTCTGGTACATGAGCTGTCGCCGGCTCTGCTCAACAATATCGCTGTGTGCCAATTCGTGACGGAGCAGTGGAGTGCGTGCGAGGCAACCACTCGGCGTGTGCTCGCTGCTCACGGGACAGGGCGCTATCCAAGCGAGCGACGACTGCTACGTATCTTCCTCTCGCAGGGGCGCCTGCAAGAGGCCCAGCGGGCTGTGACCCCGCATCGTCACGCCACTGACTGGGCCGCTGAAGTGGAAGCTGTGAAGGCTTGCGCAAACTACATCAACTTCTACGCGGCCCGCCAGTGCAGTAGGGCTCTCGAGAGCTTGGAGGTTGTGCTCTCCCTTTGCCCGTGCGGCACGTTGGAGGCGGCCAAAGCGCGCCTTCTCTCTCTTGACAATGTGGCGCAGGCAGTCAGCTATGCTGCGCAGCGTTCCCGAGTTTATGCGACGTCGACAGAGCTGCACTTCTGTTTGTGGACTCTCACGTTTCACTCAGTCACCTCCGTTTCTGCAATGGACACGCTCTTGGCAGACATGCAGGCCACACCTTTGGGTAAATCGGAGCTCCGGTTTAGACACCTGCACGCGAACATCACACGATGCAAGGAGGCTTTTGCGAAGCTGCAGGGCTTGATGACTGCACGACAGTGGCACGAGTCAGAAGCATTTGCCACGCAAGTCCTCGCCGAGCCCTTTCTCCCAGATGGGCTGAAGGGTGTGATGTACTACGAACGTGCGCGCGCCCTTGCTCAGAAGGCGAGCTGGTACGCCGCCCTTGACGATACACACCGCGCACTGTCCTACACCGAGGCGGTTCTACTGCGTGCAAGCATGCTGCTTCTCATCGCCAGATGCGAGGAAGCACTAGGCCGCTTTAGAGACGCCGTCTACCACCTTGAAGAAAGCCTCTGCCTTGTATCCAATGCTTCGGCCGTAGAGAAGTTGCGTTCGCTCAAGGTACACTTGGCACATGGGCACGCGTCTACTCATGCTCCCAGAAAGACACCGCGGACCACGTCGAAGGAGAAGCCAAAGCAAAAAGCGAATGCCAACGCGTCTTCTTCAGTGGATCGAATATCGCTTGATGTACATTACCAAACGCTCTCTCTTCCCCGAAGCGCTGGTGTCGCAGAGGTCAAGAAGTCATACCGGGCCTTGGCGATAAAGTGGCACCCGGACCGGTGGTGCAGCGCCCCAGATGAGGCCATACGCAATGCGGAATCGACCTTCAAGACCATTCAGCAAGCCTACGAAGAGATCATGAAGAACATTTCCTGAACAACTACCCTAGGTCGTCAGTGCTTTCCTCCTCTTCCAAACGTCACGAAAACTTCTGCAATGACCTTGCCTCCCAACAGAAACACCTCTGGAGAGGTGTGCAAGGGGACTCAACGCAACCAATCGGACTTGTCTCTACTTCAGTTAGACCTCCTGGCTACCTTCGCTCTTCCCATGCTCCTTCCGCATCTCCGATTCCAGAGAATGACGATCGAGATAGTGTAGCGTGACACTGTCGCGCTACCATCCTCCCCACATGGATGCATATGCCTACTGCATTGCTTGCTTCAGTTTGATGGACTCTTGGAACTCTCTCTTCACGTTTCACACACCACTATGGCGACTTGCCTCATCTCTCCTTCTCTCGTCTGGTGACACGCTACGACAATCACGGGGGCGCATCCACGCCAACGTCAGCATCCCTAGCATTGCCGCTCTCATAGCTCCAATGCTTTTCGACTGCGCAAAGTTTCAACTTGCGCCTGTACGAGATACATCACTCTGCGGAATTCGACACTAGGAAATTCTTTTTCGTTGGACCTGGTTCTCACCTAAACTACACGGCCACTGTCCATTGCTCCTCTTCCAACTTCCCATCTCATTCACTGCCGACCTCTGTGCCAGTGTAAGTCGTATCGCTTCTTTTTGCGCACCCCTTCGATTGACCTGCTGTTACTCACAGCACTGCGCAGCTTGAGTGCTTCCACACCTCCCAGCCACGTTCTGTCCTTGACTCCCCAAGCCGCAGTGCATCGAAACGCAGCCACGCCCATTGCCGTGCGCACGAGGACGTACGCATTCCTTCACATTTCCGCGGCCAAAAAAAAAAAAAAACTCTTTGCCTTAGCCACCACTGCAACATCTTTTCGTCGTTTCTGTCTTCGAACGCTATCATAATTATTTACTACCCGAGCGGAGCTTTCGTTTTCTTTGTTCCTTGCCACCTGATCTTACTGTTGTTTGTCTTGCCTTTCAAGTTCTCTAAACACTTCTTTCACGTAAGCCGAGTCCGACACGATCTCGCCTCCCCTCTCCATTCTCTTTTGATTTCCCGCGACTTGTAGCTCTTTGGACGCTTTTCTCACTCGCAGCCACTCGCCTGAGTTTCTCGTGCTGCCTTTCCCTATCGATCAGAAATCTTGCCACTGTCCCTTTCCCCCTGGCGTCACCAGACGCAGACTCGCACGCTAGCAGGAGATCTACTTGACAAATGGTACTCTTGACGACTGGCGGTGCTCCCATGCGGTGGGGCACCGATGCAAACAATAAGGCCATCCCGCACGTCCGAACGCACGGCATTCAGCAGTTCCTGAACGTCTTCCGGAGCAAAAAAGACCTCCGTGGAATGCCATTTCTTTGGGGCGAGGAGGTGGAGCACCAGCTAATCCAGATCCACGATAAAACGGTTACCCTCAGCACGGAAGCTGCGGCGGTAATTGACAAGCTGAGTTCAAATTCTGACAGCGGTGCCCTCTGGGGCCCCGAATATGGGAGTTACATGCTCGAGAGCACGCCCGGCCGCCCGTACAGCCTGTCGGTGGAGAGCCTCGACTCAGTCCAGGACAACATCGCGCGGCGGTACAGCATGCTCGACAAGGCTGCGCCACCTGGTGTGGTCGGCACCACCTTTGTCACTTTCCCACTCATGGGCCAAGGTAACTTTGCCCACTGCAGTGACACGAGCACTCCGTACTCGCACTCTCTTTTTGTTCCTGATGTATGCATCAACCAAACGCATCCACGCTTCACGAACTTGACGGTAAACATTCGCCTGCGCCGCGGTCGAAAAGTTTGCGTTCTTGTGCCTCTGTACGTGGACACACATACAATGGAGAACACAGTGGACCCCCGACTAAATATTGACCTGAATCCTCGCAACGATGACATTTTTTACCCCATGCGAGAAAGCAGCAGCAGAAATATGACCGACGAATTCCACGCCGAGACGGAGGCGTCCACCGCTGCGCTGGTGCCCTCCAGCTCCATCGATCTAGGGAAGGACTACCCTGTCACCGATACGCTGAAGCAACTCTTTACCCCTGCCACGCTCAAGTACTACGCACAGTACTTCGAAGGACAACAGCGAGAGCATCTGCATGAAGACCACAATGCGTGTCCCTGCCTTGTACCTTTGGTGAGCCACCCGTGCATCTATATGGACTGCATGGCCTTTGGGATGGGTAACAGCGGACTGCAAGTGACAATGCAGCTAGACAACATACAGGAAGCGCGCCACGTGTACGACCAGCTCGCCATCTTGTGCCCGGTGTTTCTGGCCCTGAGCTCAGCCACGCCGTTCCAGAAGGGTCTCCTTTGCGACACCGATGTCCGCTGGCTAACTATCGCCGGCGCTGTCGACGACCGCCGCTTGGAGGAGGTGCCGTATATTCTCAAGTCTCGCTACGACTCCATCTCCGTCTTCATCAGTGACAGAACCGAAAACCTTGAGGAATTCAACGACATAGACGTACCGATCAACCACTCCTACTGTGAACTCCTGAAGGACTCCGGTGTGGACGTGCGGTTAGCTACCCACATTGCACATCTGTTCATTCGAGATCCGCTCGTGATCTACGACAAGATGATCGATATCGATGACGTGACGCACACCGAGCACTTTGATAACATCCAGTCCACTAACTGGCAGACGATGCGCTTCAAGCCACCACCGGTGGACAGTGACATTGGCTGGCGCATTGAGTTCCGAGTGATGGATATTCAACCCACACCGTTCGAGAATGCCGCCCTCGCCGTTTTCATCCCTCTTCTCGCCAAGGCCATTGTCAACTACAAGCCCCGCTTTTACACCAAGATCTCCATCGTAGACGAGAATATGGGCCGAGCACATCGCATCAATCCGTGTGGAGAAAAGTATGCTATGCGGAAGGATATTTTTTCGGACAAGTGCACCGCCAGCGAGGAGGAGACTGCGAAGATGAGCATTGACGAGATCTTTAATGGCAAGAAGGGGGGCTTCTACGGACTCATCCCCCTTGTGCGCCGCTATCTTGACGATGAGGGGAACGGAAGCCGTCTGGTGAATTCGTACTTGAGGTTTCTGTCGATGCGCGCCGCTGGCCGCATTCCCACAGCTGCGCAGTACATGCGAAAGTTTGTTACGACACACCCAGATTATAAGCACGACTCACGCCTCACAGACAGCATTGCACGTGACCTTGTGCGGCGCATGCACGACTTAGCTGCGCGTGATTTCCATGACGATGACTACCTTCCCATGAGCATCTTCAGCGCCGATACTGTGGAGAGCATCGAGTAAAGTTGTTTATATTCCTCCCGCGAATCACAGAGCGACGTGCCTAGGGCGGTACGCTGCGTGCAGTCGCGCGCAGGTGCTCTGTGGTGGACGCCGTCTGCAGCTGCCGGCTGAAAAATCCCCCCCTATCTCACGACACAAAAAAAAAGCATACCAGACAATACCAATATGGAGTGCTTCTCACCTTTGCCTTCCTTCTTTTTTTTTTACTGTGTTTTGCCTGCCGGCTTTTTCACGTGTGGCTCAGCAACTTTTGTACACAACGCAGCTACCGCCTCCCTCGTTCCTTTTGCTGATTGTACGCCTACTGTGTGCTGCTGCTACGCCATACTTGTTCTCATTTGTTTCTTCTCCAGTGCTCTATTCGATCTCTTCTCTTCATTGCCCTCATGATGCCGGGCAAAGTACCCTGGTGCCATGACCTCGGTGCCCACTCGTTCCCGTGTTGCCGAGCAGCCTGCCCGCCGATAGGGATGCGGGCTTTCTCGTGTCGGCGGCCAAGGATGCGCAGGCGTTGTGCCGAAGAGACGGACATCCATGCGTACGCTTGGACCCGCTCACTAGGAGCCCTGCCCGCGTGTTGAACACGTGTACGCACCCACCTGCTGTTTTCTCTGCTTTCACCGAGTCGCGGTGCTGTCGAGCGTCGCGGTGCGCCTCGGCCGCTCTGCATGCAGTGGCCCTGCAGTGAGTAGACAGACGCAACCGGGCCCACCTCCTTTCATGTGCTCGATAGCATTCCATTTTTTTTTCTCTTCCAGAGACGCATTCTACCCTGGTGGAGCTGCAAGGCATTCGGCCGTCCGCACTTCCGGCATATCGGCCTAGTAGGAGACGAGAAACACTGGGGGGAGGGGGAGTGCTGTGTGAAAGTAACAGGACATATATATATATATGTGTGGGTGTATATATATATATATATATATATATAGCCCGTTCTTCGCTCTTTAAAGGATAAAAATGCAGTAGTGGAAGCCAGACTTCCGTGCACTAACCCTATTATACGTTTCAACAGCTCACATCCCGTTAGACACCTGCAGATGCTGTGCTGGCACAGCACGCTCTCTTCACGACGGTAACGTCGCAGCCAGCCCTTGTGTTAGCGAATGGATGCCTCCTCGCGCCACACGGTATGCGACACGAAAGGGCGGCTCGACCGGGCCCAGCCCACTCTGTACGAGTGCATCATCATAAATGCCCCCACCTTTGCGCAGGAGGAGGACACGCCAACAAGTCTCAGCACAGGCAGGACTACGGAGACGTCACCGGACGTCACTCTGGCGCTCGAATGGCGCACATGCGGTCGGGGGCAGTGCCACCACAGTGCCGCTGCCACAACAGCGCGACACCATTCACTGTTCCCTTTGAGGAAGCATACCGTGGATGCCCTCAGTGTTCGCTGGCACCTTATTATATCCTTTGTAAATGAGCGGGCGGGGAACTGCACGGCGCATTTTTAAAGAATTCGCCCCGCCAAGTCCGCGTTTCCTGGAGAGAGATACTGGAAAACTCGTAAGCTTCATACTGGTGCTAAGATCACGGACACCACAACCACGCTACAGATTATGGCACAAAATTGCTGATGGCTCAGTGAAGTGGATGACTCCTAGCGACGATCCCCAGGGGTACTCCTTTTTCTCGTACAATCGCCTCTAGACTCTTCTGGAGGTGAAAATACACATCCCGAGAACCCTGGGAAAGGTATCCTGTGGGCGATTGAAGGACGGCTTTCTTTTGCATCCACTCGTCAAAAAGCCCCAACGCACCACATTTTAAAACCCGATATACTCCTCGCCAGTCATCAATCATGGGCACGCTTTCAGGCTCTTAAGGTCCTCCCCACGCGCGGCGCAGACAGGTGATGTGGCACGACCACCATTCCGCTAGCAAAGACCATCCTGCAACCCAATTCTCATTCGCGTTGCACCACTACCTTATGTGCTACACTCTTCAGTAGGGTCACGACGGGTGAGCTCCAGGTGGTGCCCCGTGAAGTCCACTGCGGCCCCTTCCCCAGCCGCGACGAGAATCGCTGTGAGAGCGTGAAGGCCGTACTGATGCACAGAAAGGCGGCGTCGCTACATATTTACGATGAGCGCGTCGTCATTAGCCCCGCCGCTTTTGCATGGAACGCACACCAACACCGTGCGACCCCTCCTCTGAAGCTGCGCACGCCCGATAGTGGTCCTGCGCCCCACCCTCCCTGTGGCACTGGCCCATGATCTGCGCCACCCACGTGAGAAACTTACCTCTCGACGACTGCGCTACCATGTGGAAGACAAGCCGTGACCACAGAAGGCTGGCTTCGGCCCTTGCTGCTCCACCGCACACGCCGTGGGCTTGCTCTACCACACAGTAGTTCAGTACCGGCCAGGTGCCACGATGGGAGAGGCACTTGTGGGCTGCCAGCTCGCACGTTCGCCTCCGTAGATGGCGGCGCTGAGGAAATGCAGTGTAGACCCGCACGCTATCGTGGCACACGGAGGGGTGAGGCGGCTGAGGGAAAAGTATGGAATGCGTGCCGAGTGCAGGGCCTGAGAGTGCGCTGACCTGCGCCTGACGGACAGCCTCGCCGGGCTCATGCGGCATGCACCTGCATCATCGCCTCTGTCCTGTATAAGGACACTGTAGGCGGCGGCCGTTTTGTCTGACGACGGCGCAGTCCAGTCACGTGTGTCTAGCGCCAGCCGTGTGGCACGTATCTGGGGAAGTGGCGAGGGGGGCGGGGGAAGACGAGCACTGTAGACACATGACCGCATTCTTCGTCAGCACGGCTCCTCCTGACCAACCAGCGCTTAGCCGCAGTGCAGCCGTGGCATGCGCGTTGTGGCTGTCTGTGCTTGTGTGTCTGCTGACGTCGTTGTGGGTGCAATGAGGTGCTTTGGAACGCAGATCTCCGCCATTGCCCGAAACATCCCTCGTCCTCCTCCCCCCAAACGTCTTTCTTTGAGCTGTTCTGCTGGCCGAGAAGGGCAGGGGAGACGGAGGCTGTAGCAGGATTAAGGAAGTTGGTCATTAAGAGTCATGAAAAGGCTATCTTGGTCTCTTTGGAACTATGATTCTCTTGTCCAAAAGTTGCGATAACCTTTATCAGCCCCTTTTTTTGTACCATTCTCTGAAGTGTATCCGCTTTGCTTGGTCAAATCGCGAGACCATCATCCATTGCTAGGCTACAGTTAGGCGTCCGACATATTTTGGTCTTGTGCTGGTTGTCGGGAAGGGAGAGAGACGTTATGCGCTCAGTGGCCGTATAGCGGTTTTGTCATTGTGGGTAGAGTCTTCGCTTGTTTCTCGCGCACATTCCAGTCGGCCATGTCAATTGGTACTACACAGACGGCAGAGGGTAGACAGGCGTTGAGGCCTGCATTCGGAAGGAATACGCCTGTTTTGTTTCTCATACTACTGCTTATTTCACCCCCGTTGTGAACGATCCTCGTCAAGTGGATGACGTCTCTATCCGGGTAGTGCTAACAACATTCATGGTCACAGAACGGTTAACGAAGCCTATCCGAAACCCTTCCCTGGTTTACATAACCTCCACGTCTTCTGTAGAGTTCCTCCATGCAGGAGACCTCAGCAATCTCGCGAGAGAATAACTAGCAAATCAAAATCAAAAAGATTATATGCTTGCTTGCTCCAGACACCATCCGCGCCAAGTTGTGGGGAGAGCTCCCACATGACATCGTTTCAACTCTACGTCTGCTTGCACAAGACAGACACTTGCGTCCTGAAAAAAAAAAAATTGTGTCAAATGAGGGGAGCAAGAAAGGGTAAGAGAAAACTAGAGTGACGTCGGCAGACAGACAACACCACCCGTACACACGGTCCAGCATTGCTGCTGCCTGTCTTCCTGCAGACAAATTTTCTCCCCTCATTTCCCACTGGCGCCGAAAGTGATATGCCAAGGTCAGCACTACCCCTTCACATTCTCTTAATCTCTCTCGGCGGTGTGTTTCCTTCACCACTCCTAAAAGAAACAGCACACGTTGCCTCATCGCACCCCTTTCCACGCACCTGTGCACAACCACCTTCAATGCGCTCAATGTCGGAGTCAGACAGGAATCACCTGCCGCGCATTCAGGGGGTAGCGGCGTTTCGAAAAGGTGAGATCGCTACCCTGCCCTCTATGGCGACACCCTGCCGTGTCTCCCAACCGTCTCCTCGCTTCTACACGTGTGCGCAGACGCTACAACGCATCTATGTACCTCGCGCACCACACCACGCCACGAAAGTAAGCAGGAGTACACACCGTCGTGCACCTGATGTGTGCAGTCTTCGTTCTGTGCCTTCCGGAAGTCGAGAGAACAAAAAGGATATGCAGTGCAAGCATCCTTACCACCTTGTGCCCCTTGCATTCTTCTACCGCGGACTCGATGGCCACTACCGGGATGCTCTACGCTTTGCACAGACCTTGGAGGAGTCCCAGAGGACTGTCATCAAATTTGAAGAGCGGCGGTGCTGGTTGCACCTGCAGGAGAACAGTGCGTCTTATCTGCAACGCATTGGGTCTACTTCAAAGGACCCACCTCACCCCGCGCAGAAGGTCCAGCCTAAGGTGATTCTGGAGGCCTACGAATCCATGTCATCAGTGCCCGAAAGCGAATTCCTGCATGAAACACAGCGCTCTTCTTCGTCTACTCCTCAAGAAATGCAGGAAGATCCGGCCGACAACGCCGCCGAGAATGGGATCACGGCACACAATGCGAGTGCAACGACAGGTGATTCCACTCAGAGCCACCCGGCTACACCTCCTCTCGTTGGCGGCGATGACCTGCTACAAACCCCTTACCAGACGAAGACGCCTCTGACCCCTGCATCGGCGCAGTTCACCAACCCCTCCCGACATACTGTGTCCAAGGTTGATGACCCAGAAGAAGCGGACGAGCTACCCGAGGTTCTGGAACAGGACTCACATCAACTAGTGCAGACGCCTTTGACGCGTCACGCGACACGGTCGTCTATCGCACACCATTACCCCGATACTGCACCATGTGTCGCGCCAGTATCGAAGGCTGATCTATACACACCGGCGCTGCGCGACACCTCCCACGAGAACTCGACGCCAACAATGAACACGTCGCCACTGATTGGCGCCCCAGCAGGTGAGAGAGAGGTCTTGAGCCCTGTAAATGGGCTGCGCAATGAGCGCTTGTTCGAGGCCCTGCGCTGTGTGGAGGCCGCCCTCCAGTACGCAACTCAGTTAAAGGCATCGAAGTCTACCGCACCATCACAGCTGTATTCTTTGGATGCCGTGGAGCCCTGTCTCGGGTACCGTGACACCCAACAACTAGAACCTCCTCAGCACACCCTACATGAGGAGCAGGCACCTTGCGAGCGCACGCCTGTAGAAGAAGTCCTGCCGCACAGCGAGACTGTGCTCTCCAACACTCTGACTCCACCGCGTGCACTACAAGAGACAGGGACCGTCGTTGTAGGGAGCTCCCCTATCGCAGACGCCCTCGCCGCCGCTTACCAACCGATGTGCCGTGAGGGGGGGACACCGGGGAAACCACTAGCGGCCATCACTGCGCAGTACGAGAATGACGCCGCTGCTCAGGCATCGCCATCCCACGGGTCGGCTTCCACTTCTGCTCCCTCTGAAGAAAGGTTGCTTCAGATGCGGTTAGTGGTGGCCCGTGCGATGGTACACTCAATTTTGGGTGATACTGCTGCTGCACACAAGGCCTTAAGACTGACTAACCATATACCTTCCGCAAATACCAACGAAAGCGCCGTCACTGTTCTCGTTTCCTCCCAATCACCATAGCTTTGTGAAACGTTCATTGCTGAGGACTGTGATATCACCTTGTCCACTCCCGATGATGCCACAACCAGTGACGCTGTTTTATATCAAATGCGTCACCACCTGCCCATCAACTGGTGACTCTGGTGACACAATCCACTTGAACGAGCGACTTTTTCCACACGGCCATCAACCCTGTAAAGACAGCGTATTTCTAAGAGCTGCATGCCCACGAAGAGGGTGTTCTTTAAGGAATCGACTGAGGTATCACTGCTTTAACTCATAACAGCTTTTTCATTGTTTTTCACTGTCATGATCCCCGCGTCGCTTTTCCGTGATGGCCTACCCGATTTTGCAACATCGCATGTAAATTAGAACTCTGTCGCTTTCTCTTTTGATTTTCACTTCACCATAGCACATCGTCTTTCCGTGTCTCTCTCCTGTCTGTCTCTCACCTCTCAACTTTTTCCTTTGCGCAAAAATCTGAACTTTCATCAGAACCAACGGGGTGACAAAACAGAGCAGATGCGCGTAGATGTCCATGCGCCACGCATGACTGCGCGCACGCGTTAACCCTTTTTTGTTGGTTTCGCTGCTGTTCTTTTGTCTCTTGATATTTCCATCACATGTAAACTTTCTTTGGCTTCTCACAATACTACCTATCGTATGTGAGGCTACCAAACACACCGTACACTCTTGACAGACCCGAACAATCCTTGCTAGAAAAAGAACCCTCACGGCTATGTCGGCTGCCTGAGTGAGCCCAACTCCTGTGTAGATACTAAGAACACCGTGGAACGCTCGCTGCCCTGCACTCTCTAAGCCTGCCGCAGGTCGATACCGTGGACGACGCGTTTTCCACGCTTCCCTTATGCCTTCCTCCGTCATCAATTTTTCTGCTCGCCTTTCTGTGGCTATGATCTTCTGACGCTCTCGTGACGCTCTCCGCGCTCCGCTCTCCGCTCTCCGCTCTCTCCACACTCCCTCTCACCTTTTCGCGGATGCGCAGAGCATCTGCCATTAGTTCACACACACACACACATGCACTCAGGACACTACAGATCAAGATACAAACACATCGCCCCAAAAACAACAAAACACTGCACACGAATGCTGCTTCGACCTTCCCTTGCGCTAGGCAGCTGTACGATGGCCACCACCACTGACAGGTGCTAGTTCACCGTAAAGGAATACCTTTGCACATCCTCCCTTTGTTAGAAGAATCTTGAGCTGTCGCCACACAGTGTTCGCTTCTCGTCAAAGTTGTTGCCGCCTCGTACAGAAAGATGCTCGAAGTAATGTTCGCGCCCTGGGTTTCCGTCTCAACTGTACCGCTGAGCTCAGTCAAGTTCATGTTCCTACTTTTTCCCACCAATGCTACCGGCCGAGCAAACTACACCCAATCCTCGTCATACTGTGACGATGCTCGGCACCTGCGCATTTCACCTGGACCCTTCGCACCATGCAGGCCTCTGCATTTCAATCCCCGGCGGTAGACCTCTCCGGAAACCATCACACCCTCTGCGTTCTCGAAGCCGGTGTCGGCTCACCACACACTAATATTTACGTAGTATGATGTAATCCCACACTCCCTCCGGCCATTTATGTACAACTGCGTTGCATCTACTACATGCGAAAGCATGTACTGTGACCGGAAGCTTGTCGGCAGGGTTACAGTTAGCCTTGGCTACCACTGCGCACTGCATTTGCGCGTGATGGTAATGATTGTGTACTGTGCGACTGCGTGATTGCGTGTTGCACTTGCGTGGTTGTGCACGTGCGTGCTGCGCTGCAACGGTGGGGGGGTGTACGGGTGAGGGTTAGGGTTAGGGTTAGGGTTAGGGTTAGGGTTAGGGTTAGGGTTAGGGTTAGGGTTAGGGTTAGGGTTAGGGTTAGGTAGGACTGCGCACTGCACTTGTTGTGCGTGATGGTAATGGTTGTGTACTGTGCGACTGCGTGATTGCGTGTTGCACTTGCGTGGTTGTGCACGTGCGTGCTGCGCTGCAACGGTGGGGGTGTACGGGTTAGGGTTAGGGTTAGGGTTAGGGTTAGGTTAGGTAGGACTGCGCACTGCACTTGTTGTGCGTGATGGTAATGGTTGTGTACTGTGCGACTGCGTGATTGCGTGTTGCACTTGCGTGGTTGTGCACGTGCGTGCTGCGCTGCAACGGTGGGGGTGTGGGTTTAGGGTTAGGGTTAGGGTTAGGGTTAGGGTTAGGACTGCGCACTGCACTTGTTGTGCGTGATGGTAATGGTTGTGTACTGTGCGACTGCGTGATTGCGTGTTGCACTTGCGTGGTTGTGCACGTGCGTGCTGCGCTGCAACGGTGGGGGGTGTACG